>JACEIK010001241.1:25870-45991 GCA_018107945.1 Datura stramonium
GTAGAATACGATAATTGATGCAGATTGGCCACTATATACGTGTGAATCAACTGAGCGGAACATGCAACATCACCATAGTTATCCAAAATGTCATTTACAAGAATGAATGGGATTCCAAAGGCCCATGAACACAAAGTTTATAATATTAATCAAGATTATATTTAAATATTTTTGAGATAATATTATTTTTAAATTTTTTTTTTCACATCGAAAATATGCCCTAAATCATAACATGCCTGCTAAAGTTTTTTTTATTTATTTATGTATTTATAAATCACTCATTTTTATTAATTTCTTTAATTTAATACTATTCTTTTAGTTTATTTTATTCTTATTTTGTATCTGTTACTTGGATACTGATAAATGAATAAAGTTCTGCATCGATAAAGAATGAGATTTTTGAATTTTGTTTTCTTTGAATTAGTTTTTGACAAGTGAATTAGGTCCAAAACCTAATTTAGTTGATGTGAATCAAGTTTGTGAAGCACCAAATGAATAAAACTTCATAGTGCTTTCTTTTATATATGGTCCATATTTCTTGCATTTATCTCGTTTATATCTTGTTTTAGTCTCAACTCAATTGCTTTAAATGCATGTACAATCAATTGGTGAGTTTTAGTATCTATAAATGCCTACTCCCCAAAGTATTTATTATGAAATTCTATTCGGAAAAAGAAAAAGAAAAACAAAATAAGTTTATTTTAAAAAGTAGAGCAACATGTGTAGGGTTGAATCGGTGTAAAGATATTCTTAACATGATGTGATATTATTTATTTTGTTAAATATGTATGGCTTTCTCCAAGTTGTTGCAGTTTATTAAGAGATCACACACTTCTTTATATATGTAGCTTCCTAATCTTTTCAGTTATCAATGTGGAACTTTTGTTTGCATACCCAACAATCTCTTTCTCGAACTAAGTTTCACGTGTCCTATAACCACGATTCACGGGTCAATTTTTGAGATTCACTTTGTGTCACCTCTAACTTCAGAGTATTTTATGGAAATTGAAGCATGCGATTAGCTTCTTTTTGTATGTGCGCGTCTCTAAGCTTGTAAGGAGAAGTAAATCGAGCCCTATGCCATCATCTGCCTTCATTATACTCATCTCGTTGAACCTAGACTTTGATATCAGTTATTGGACAAAATCAACTTAAATATGTGCTTAACAAGGTATGATATTGTCTGCTTTGGATCAAGCTTGCATGATTTTCTTCTAAAGGCCTTGCACCTTTAAGTGATCCTACACCTTATACTTCTCAATCTTTTCGGCTATCAATATGAAATTTTATTTTTATGCCCAACAACATGTAATAATTAGTTCACTTAGTAATTAACTACACTTATGTTAAAAAAGTTCACTTTTTTATTACATAATTAACTACTGAATTAGTACAAACTAATTAGCAAAACTATCATCATTGTCACTTAAACTTGTAGAATAAGTTATTATTAGTCTATTATTTTATATTAATGTTTGATTAACATATGTCAAAGTTTAGGAGACGTTACATGAAATTTAACAATTTTCAACTTGAAGCCAAAAGAAAAAATAAAAGAAGAATTAATAATTTGAATATTTATATGAAATGAAGTATATACATGTAAGAGTATTCTATGTATTATCAAAACGAATTTGAATTTAGTCAGACCCCAATTTAGATACTGCACACCAGGTGGAAAATAAAAAACTTATATTTATAACCAATATGAACTGTCTCATATTCAAATTTCTGAAAATAAAAAAAATAAAAATTATATTAAAAGCATTATTTTAAGAAATATATTTTATAATGCATGAATNTATTCTAAAGAAAAATAAAAAAAATATACCTGTGGTATATGTTTTTTGTTCGGATTACGAAACCGACATATATCAAACTTAACACGACGACAGTGTGAGAAACTTTTTCAGGCCCATAAATTCCTAATGGAAATTCGACCCGGCCCGACCCATCAGACGCTGCACGCCCCTCACTACACCCACTAACATCCGGTTTCTTTACACGTAGTCAATGCCTTTAATTTTTTTCTTTTTTATTTTCCTTTTTAATGTTCTGCCAAAACTGCTAGTGTTTTATTGCTAGTTTCCATGGTTAGCGCATAAAGAGAAGAAGAAGAAGAAGACAAACTTTATTTTAATACAGTATGATCTGTTTTAACGGCTATTCTTAATGGTCTCAAAGTATAAAAAGGGAGAGATATCAGGGCGAAGGCCTAGTGGGGGTTCTTAGATTGTCGACCAGTCAAACCATTTTCCGCCTCCTTTTCCTTTTTTTTTTTCTTCCCCTTTTCTCTGTGTTGCAAAAAATAAATATTCAGTATCAGTTGAACTTACATACATATCTGAGAAAATGAATTTCAATCCTGAAAGGTGATTTCTTTTACTTGTTTACTCACGGTTTCTGGGTTGGTTTGTTCTTGGACTGTTTTTGCGGCTTTTTTTATAGTTGATTACGATATTTGTTCACCCAGTTTGGTAGGGTTTGGTGGGGTTTGATTTTTTAGGACTGAAATGCTGAAATGGGGGATGGGTTTTCCTTTTCTTGGTCTCACTGAGAGTGAACCAGTTTGGGGGAATAGTTGGAGTTTGTTTCCTTTGGTCCATATGTTTTTGCAATCTGCTTTTTTGTCTTCCTGATTTGTTACTGTATATGGATACATTTCTCAGGTGTCGACAAGAAAAAGATAAAAATCAGATACTTTGAGTGACTGACATTGATTTTGGGTCCTTAACATTTATTTTATAAGTTCTTTCCAGTGAAGAACATCATGCTGATCCTGTGCCCAATTATTCGTGTAGTTTCTATAGGTGTATGTGATGTTGTTGCTTTTACTGAATTTCTAGAATTGGCTTACTTCTTTAGATTGCTCTATTAATTTGTAGATCTGATGATGTATTGCTACTTCTGCTCCATTTTTTTGGCTAATTGTTAACTGCTTTATTTCCTAAAAGATCATTAAGGCCATTTCTCGGTGACTCTGGTTTATGCATTTCTGTGGATACCTATAGATTTTGGGTTCTGCTTTGCTCTCATTGCTTGTTTTGCTAATTATGAGTACAATGTGGCATATTCTCATGGATTTTCCAACACTGAGAGGCTACTTTGGTTTACATTATTTCCTAGAAATAAATGCACTGAATAGATTCCGTGTTTGGTTGTTTACAGTGACATGTGGAAATGGCGTGACAGTTATTGTCTTGGAGATGGTCCCGATGTTGGTAAGCTCCATTTTTCTCTTTCTGCTCATAAAGAATAATGCCGTGTCCAACTTACTGATGATGAATGTGTTTGGCCAAGGAATAGATATATCTGATTGTGCTTGTTGAGCAAAGGTGAAGACATTTCCTTTATGTTTGATGATGAAAGTACTCCAGTCAAGTCCTGTGGAGAGTTGACTCACCATGTTAGCAGCTATGGTAAGATCATACTGCGCCTCCCATAAAACTACTTGCAGCTGCTCTTTTAAAGTTCTATTTAGCATTTTACATCCACTTTTCTGAAATATGCTTATTTGATTATGATTTGGCCAAACTTATACTCAATTACTCTTAGCTCCAAAATCATATCAATTAATCTACAGGTGCCTATCCAAAAACCAGATCATTTAGATTCGCGTTACTTGAATCAATTTTGCTTTTTGGGATGAACATTCACCTACATATAGTTTGTTCCATATTAGACTTGGTTTTATGTATTCTTGGGAGTATAAGGATGGATTCTTGTCTTAAGATCCTTTATTTGAATTGGTCCGTTAAGTTGTATTTGCTAAAAAGATTACTATATCATGGGAGGAAGTGACAAGGGACTTTGTGTTCCAACTTTAAGCAAAGTATGGCCTATTTATGCCTTAATCAAGAGTTTTTGGTGCTCTTTTATGGTGTTGAAAACTGAAATTGAGAGATGACAATGGTAAGGAATTTGGTCTGTTTACTTGAAGGCATTGAACGTAAAATTCTTCCTCGCCCGAGGATACTTTAAGTCCTTTATACCCAAACCTTGAATTTGGGTGCTTTCTGACATTGTTACTACATCTTTGTTCATGAGATAGTTCTGGATGCTAGGAGAGTAGCAAGGAATGGGATAATAACACTTTACAGCTTGAGTATTTTCCGTAGATCTCACTTTGGTACTTACAGAAAACAATGACAAGGAAACCCAGAGATACAATAGTCATCCTCACATAAAGAGAATGCTACAGTTCGAATCAGAAGCATTAGATGCACCACTTTGCAATGAGGAACTATCATCGTCATTTTTAAATTCGGTGAGGTAGGCTCACATGTTGTCCTCAAACATTGCTACATCTTGGGTTGCACCAATTGATATTTTCTCTACTTCTTTCTTGATATCTCGTGTTAAATCATAGAACTATTCTGGTTACAACCCTTTTGGGGTTCACTAGAACACAATCGACTCTTTATTTCGCACTGTAGGTCGTCCTATCAATTCATGTTATGAAACAACAGATTTAAAACTAGTATCCTTGACTGTTAGCTGATTGCCGAATTAGTTACAATGTTTCTGATTTGTTACTTAAGATGCCTCCAATTTAAAGTCCTTTGGAAGATCTATAAAAATGTTGAACAAGTTCATTGATATGAGACTTTATCATTCCAAATCATGAACTCTTTTAAGCAGTTAAATGATTTTTATATTTGTTCCATGTTTTAGAGACCGATATTTCTGTTGAAGAATTCATCTCTGAAATGTCACAGTGGGGTTTCAGGATTTTAGTTTGCCCCCGTTCATTTCTGCTCTTCAACGGATACCAACCAATTGCACGTATAGATAATGATTTATTTTTTTCAGAGGGCATGTCTTCATCTGGTAATGAGGGGCTGGATCAGTCATCTGAAGGATGGGTTGCTAGTTGTTTTAACGATTCTCAGATCCATTTGAGCCCTGAGGATATGTATGTTATAAGCTTTTGCCTAAGAACTTCTACATTTTTTTGGAAAATAAAAAGAAAAACACTTCAATCTGAATTATCTTTTTTTTTTAAAACAGCGCGACTTCCGATATTCAGCTTGATATTTCAGGTTAGTCACACATCTTGTCTAGAATCTAGTAGCTTATTATTTTCCTCATCAATTTCTGCCACCAAGTGCTCATTATCATCTCTAATTCTTATCATCTTCTGTTTCTCTGTGCAGAGATTTGCAACGCACTCACTTGAACGAATCTAATGTGGTCTGAGCCGTCCTGTGCAGACTCGTAAAATGTAGTTTTCAAAGGTTTTTCTCTTCCTGATTTTCTGGATGATTTTCATCACAGAATATTGTTTCAGGAATAGATACACGATCTCATAGTAGAATAATAGTGCCTCACCCTTACTGGGCAGTGAACATATATGCAAGGGCTTCCACAAAATGCACCCTCTGTTGTCTATCCATTTATTTCTTTTTGTTAAACCGTGTGGTGCCCACGGAGATGTGACTCTGAAAGACATAAACCAGCGGATTCGCACCCCACAATCGAAGACAGCACAGAGTAGTGTAGATCCTTCAGTTGCATACCCGGAGGTCTGCTTTCTCTGGTAAGCCTGTTGTTGGAAAGACCACACCCAACAGAAGGAGGAAAAGGCAGCATTACTATAATGAGGACAAAAGGATAATGATTTAAGCAATTAATCGTTTTTGTTTCGAGGGCTTGCTCCATTTCTTTTGGAGACTGGATATCCTCAGTTTTTGCAGGGTCCTCCCAGTATACATGATTTCCGGTTGACATCATCCTTGTAGCTCATATCGTGATGTCGCTTATGCATACTGGAGTGCACCTCTTGTTGCAGCATGCTGTGCTTATAGACATGGTACTCTAACGTAGTGGTTGTAGTATTGTAGTTTGTTGGAGATCCTCTTGGTAATTTGACTGTACAAAACCTTCATTAACGTTGCTAAATTATTTATTTGTAAAAGCCTTTTGTTTCTCTGGCATCTTATAAAACTATTCAATGAGCATTTATCTTTAGGAGTTCACTTTAAAGTGTGCAAATTGCTACTATGATTTATATAGCATAATTTTGATATCTATTGCCGGAAATAGCCTCTCTTATTTTTGGAGATCGTATGCCTCGCAAGATATTCTACTCTCCTCGTGACCCCACTTGGCCAGAATTACACCGAGCTTGTTGTAATTTTCTGTTATCTATCACCTAAATGACAACCACTTGGTTCTTTGAGTGATGAGAATGTACTACACTTCTAATGTTTTTTGGTTTACTGTAGGGTATAATTGGGTTTTGGTCACATAAATCAGCTGAGACTACTTTGTTATTCCTTTACAGAATATTGAGTTAGCGGTTAAAAATATGTCTAAGCTATCATTATTTCACGAGTTTCAGACGCAATTATCTATTATTCTCTTTTATCTAAACTATCATTTATTTGTATTAAAACACATCTCGACGTGTAGATAATTGAGCATTGAGGTGTTTTAACATAAAGGAGAGATAGTTTGGCAGGTTAAATGAAACAATGGATAGTTAATAAACAAACTCGTGAAAAGTTATTATATTTATTTGTAATTGATCGATAACTCTAAATTTTCTGCATTATGAACTTCGTAACCTTAGAATGCAAAATTTAAGTGGTGATTTATCAAGATTTCTTGGATAACAGTAATTGAATTGAACAATGACGAGTAATTAAAAAGACTAAAAGAAAAATTAGTCTGAATATGATATAGATTTTTGAACACAAATAAAAGACCACAAATCATACTAAAAAGTGAAAGAAAATAATTAAATTACTATAAAAACAAACACCCAAACTACGAATCAAGAATGCAAAATATTTATGTGTACCGTAAAATTTTAAAAATTTTATGTAACATCTCCTTTTCTTTTTTTTTTTGGTCATTTTTCGTGTTCTTTCTAGCACAAATCACCTGCACAACTATCTGAATCACTTGCCATACATTGTTTATATGAAAATTTAAGGCATAATATATAAATAGAAATTTAAATTTGACTTCAACTAGTAAGTAAGTATTTTAATTTTGAGTATGCATATTTAGACACCTCAACTCGCTCAAGGCACAATAACACTTTATCTTTACGAAAATGATCACTTAGATACTTTTAAAATTATCACACGCTGCACAAAATATCTAAATTTGCATGGTCGCCGTACGATCTGTATGCTTAATTGTCACTGGCATCGCTAAATTGTCAGACGCGCACTCTCAAAATTCAATACTTACTCGCTATCCGAGGTTAAATTTGAGACCGTTCATATATGTGCCAAAACATATTATTTCCTTTAGATGTACTTTCAACTATATATACATGAATTTCTCAAACATATTTGCTAAAATCACGCAAAATTCACTAACTTCAAGTTGAAAACGATCAATTACACTGCTCGGTGCAAAATAACTCCGTACTTGACTGAATTATGACCGAAGTTCAGGCAAAATAATCAGATTTCGAGCTTTATAAGGATTGAAGTTCCAGCAAAATGACCAACGGAAGAAAAATAACTGAATTTCACCCACATATCATTAAAATTTCAGACAAAAATAAATAGAGTTTATGTATATATACTTAAACTTCAACTACATGAAATTTCAAACATTGTGTCTGAATTTGATTTTTTTTTTTATCAATACTAATTTCACACACCATATATCAAAAACTATTCAAAGTGAATCACTTATAAAAAATTTAAAAAGCAAATACAAATTAAAATGACGATATTAAAACGAATATCATGACGGATCTAAGGCCATCATGATGGAATCCACTGATTGTTTTGGGCTTGGGCCTTTGAGGAGTTGTTAAGAAGATGTGATCATATTTGTAGAAAATTTTACATCACACGACGATTTAAGAGTTTTAATCACATTTTATATAGACAATGTTAAATATTTTTTCATTTTATAAATTTAATGCAAAATAAGTGTAATAATTACGGTGAATTATGCTATTGTAAGTACTTTCCCTCTATACAAATAGAAGATATTTGTCCTAACTTCTAAAAATATAATGTAAAAAAGGAACATATTTTAGTTTGATGACTCCAAATTAACGCCTTTTGTTTTAGACTACAAACTCTGCTTTGCTTGATTCCAAATAGGAGGCGTTGCTTAACGTCGCATATAAGCGGATTAAAAACGAAAGTTAAATAAAATAAAATAAAATATATATTTGATTTATTGAATAGAAATAGAATTTTTTTGAATATATATATATAGAAAAAGTTATTGAAAAAATATTTTAAAATCGAAATTAAATATTTTAAAAAATTAAAAACATAAAAAATATTTTTAAAATAAAATTTATGATTTTGATTTTTTTAATATTTAGTTTTTTTTAATTTACTAAATATAAAAATGTGTATGTCTTGCTCAAAATAATGTGTATGAAAATATATAAATCAATATAAATATTTATACCTCGCTCAAAACTTAAAAGTTTAGCTTAAATTCGTATGAAATGTGTATTTAATAATATAAAATTTATATAAAAATTGATATTACATTTTTAAACTTTAATACATCTACACCAAACATTGTATACAACTTTCATATAAACTTAATACGCCACAACAATATAAACTTAAATTCATACAATTTTATTCAAACCACATAAAATCTACATCAAATCATCCTAAATTTGGAGATATAAGTCTCTCAAATAGTGTTCTCTAATTTTGGAACCACACCTATTTCGAAATTAGTTTAATTTTTCAAACTCAAGTTTCAACTTTGAAGTTTCAAAAATTAAAAATTACAAAAAGAAAAAATTAAAAAAACAAAAAAAATCACATCAAATCTACACCTAATCATCCTAAATTTGAGATATAAATCATTTGAAGATGTTCTCAAATTTTTCCAAGCTGAAATTATTTTAATTTCTCAAAATTAAAATTTCAACTTTGAAACTTAAAAAATAAAAAAACTAAAAAAAATAAAAAAAATAAAAAAAATAAAAAATTTGATAAATTGAGAAATAAAGAAGAAGGAAGAAATAAAGGAAGGAGGAGGAGAAGCAGAAGCAATAAGAGAAATAGTTTTTTTAAATTTTTTTATCAATGGTGGAATTGAGATTTTAATTTACAAGAAAAATTAATAAATTGAAAAAAAATAAAGAAGAGGAAATAAAGAAAAAAAAGGAGGAGGAGGAGGGAAATAGTTCTTTTCAAAAAATTTGTTATGTTTTGTAGTATATTTGTTATATTTTGTAATAATAAAATATTGTTATGTATAGTTATTTAAAGTGTTAAGTAGCTTGCGATATGAATTCCTCATAAATGAACGGGCTATCATGAGCTACTTTTCAAGAATCGAATTGCTCAATCTTTTATCCATATAGATAATAATATATGTCAGTAGCTTGTAGGTTCTATTCATTTTACTGCTAAATTACACACATTTTACATGGAGGTTAATAATTGACTTATATTTAAAATTATATCAGGTATCTAACATATTTAAAATGAATAAAATTAGATGAATAAACTACATACATTATCCATTTTGTTGGTTCTAGTTCCAAATCAATTATAAATACCATAAGCTTGATTTTTAAATAATATTTTATTTTTAAAAAAAAAAGCAATAGAACACGATAGGAATGACAATTAAGCAGGATGAGGCTAAGGCAGTGTGGATTGAGTTAACATTAAAATGTATTTTTAACCTGCCTCGGCATGAGTTTTTCGTATCACTTTATTTATAATATAATGTGATATAGCATTCAGCAGAATAGATTAGAGCTTAGTGTGTTCCCATTTCAAATCAATGTAAAATTTGTGCATGGCCTTTTCACTGGTTCATTATGTTGAGAGAATTGGAATCAAATTTTACCATTTTTCATTGTCTTAATTAGAAAAAAATTAAGCTGTTTATACTAATAGTTTAATATTATTTTTTGTATAATTAGTGCAGTTTAGATTAAGTTGTTTGTAATTATTTTGATGGAATTTCAATTTGTTTTAGTTATGTTTTATTTGGATCTGGATGATTGATTTAAAATAGTAGATATTAAAATAACTGTCTAAGAAAATTCTTTCAAATCAACCTTAACTACTAAATTTCAGCTTATAACGACTATTAAATTTTACAAAAATATCACATGAAAATTATAATGGTGAGTACGCCATGAACAAATTGATTAGCAACCTGCCCGTCCCACCCCGCCCGTGATGAATTTTCAAAACTACAACGCGCCCCACACCCGCATAAAACTCCCCTCCCTGCCCCGCCCAGTGGGCAAAAACCCGTCCTACACCGCATTCACCTCACCAAGGCTACTTAAAGTAATTTTAAAGAATTAAGATTATTTTTGAGTTTAATTTCTATACATGATTGTATAAAAGAATACTTTTCTACTATCATTTTATTTTAAAAATTAACTATAAATAATGGTTTGCAAAAAATGAGATTAGTTACCTAGTAGCTAGTATATATATAAGGCATATTATCTACTAGCAATATATTATTAAGATATGTAATAGCGTAAAATTTATTTACACAATCGATATATTTCTTCATCGTGCATGATTTAAGTACATGTAATCGTCCCGTATATTCGATATGCATAAATTACCAGTCTTACAAGAATCAATTTGAAGTCAACCAAAAATTTAGATTATTGCTGCATTTATCCTTTCTTTTTAAATGGTAGAAAAATCTGAAATAAATTAAAGCTATAATGGCTGTGGTCATTTTTGGAAAGAAAACTTCATGGTTAAATTATTCATTATAAATACTACATAAACAATGATCTTGTTGACGTGAAGAATAATGTTTTTGGATTAAGCCTATATTGTTTTTGTTGGGTGTTTGAGAGCCAATGGGGAATCAAAGTTTTTATTAATAGAATTTAAAATATAAATATAAATTACAATTAATATATTTTCTTTTGACAACAAAACCTCTACCAGTATCCCAATTTTAAACTGATTGTCCTCCCTCTTTCCAAAACCAAAAAGAAGAGACTAAGCTCTTTGTTTGATGATAAATTTTGAAGGTATGTTTTAAAAATTTATTTTAAATATTTATTTGATTCAAAATCAAAATTTTAAATTTCAAATTCAACTTGAATTTTGTCTTTTTTAATTTTTCAAAATTTTAATTTAAGCTATTTAAAATTTTAAAACTTATTCTAAATTTTTATATTTTATAAAAAACTTTAATTGTAGTTGCTACCAATGGCCTTTTGCAATTGAATATGGATTTTGTGATTAATTATAATTTGAAGAATTGTACAATTAGTAATTATATTATTAGTAATTATTAAAACATGGTAGTTATAATTAGAATAAAAAGACAATTAGTCAATGAATTTAATAATTGCTTCTGAACTTTAAATGAAAGAATAATTAAACTATGGAGGGTGCTAAATTATACACACACTTCCGTTGATATAGAATATTCGAAAATGATTCTTGCTGATTCAATGTCATCTCCCTATTATAAAACTTTACAATGACAACAAAGATATTTAAAGTATAATTTGGCAAAATAATTTTCATAAAAGTAAAGTATATACACATTTTAACTCCATTTTAGAGGTAGAGAAAACTTATTGTTATACTCTTGGCCAAAGAGCAAACGAATCAAAGTTAATTTATGTTAAATAATCTGATGAAATAAATGTATATCAAATATTATTCCATTTAAAATACTACGACAATAAAGCGTGTGCAAAATTACAAATGTGAAATTTCAAAATCTTTGTATTTAAAGATATGTAGGAATAATACTACGACTATTACCTGAATAAATGCATTAAATAATACTTTACTCCTCAAGCACTTACTTTTATCTTGACTGCATCTCCGTTACCCCCAATCTATTATAAACTTATAAACGGAATTTTAGCATTTAATATTCAAATTTCTAATTGAGGATAACTAAACAGTTGCAATAATGCCCCTCCTATTTTTTCTTTTTCATCTCATGGTGTTTCAGAGATAGAATATTTCATCCATAGATTGTACTAGTTCTTATCATATAATATATGAAGATTTTAAAAATTCTTCATTACTCACCAAAAGAAAAATACTTTAAAAACACCTCTAATAAATTACTCAATCTAGTGTTTCTTTCCTAATTTAGAAAGTTTAGACCTTATTTCAATTTCGAAACTTGTTTGCACTTTTGACATGAAGTTTATAACATATCTCGTTGAATTAATTTTTTTGCTATTACATTTTCATATAACTAATATCAAATCTATTCTATTATTGGTGAAAATATATAATATATTACTTCAATATAGTAAATTATTAGGAGTAGGTTTTAATTTGAGGAAAACTCTAAAATTATGCTAAAATATAAGAAATATTTTTATTTTATGATTTTCTCCAAAAGTTAAAGAAAAACAAACATATTTCCAATTTAGAGTTATCATAGGAAATCTGATTTTCCAAAAGAAGACTATTTAAAAACATCTAGATTACTCTGACACATAGTCGAGGCAGTCCATTCTAAAAATAGAAAAAGACAATCAAATATAGACGAGTTAAACAAAATAAACAAAAAACAAAATTGAGAACCACTTATCTTCTCAATCACAAAAAAAAATAAAAAAAATCAAAAGATTCTATGGCTCACTAGCACTTAATCATACCAATTAAAATTTAAAATTATATTTAGGCATGTACCATCAAAACTTTTAAAGTAATCAAATTTCATGAAAAATAATATTATTTTAAAAAAAAATATATCACTAAATTTTATGACAAACGGAAGCCTTTAATACAAAATACTTTACCTTGAATAATTAGCTTGAATTATCTAAGTGTTTGGTTAAGTATGTAATAGTGAGCTAATCTTATAGTGTGGATGATAAAATATGTAGAATAGTATTCTCATACAGAATGAATTTGATTTTATTCTTTTATTTTAATTTATGTTATTACTTTATTTTTTAATTTAAATAGAATATTTTTTTTATACTTATGATATATTTAAAATCACAATATTTAAATAACGATACAATACATTATATATATAGATCATAAAATTTAAATTCATTCTTATTATTTAAAAATTTTGTGTCGGATCCAATTAAGACACATAAAATGCTTAATATAAATATTTCTTTCATATTTAATTTATCAAAATATTTAAAAAATATTTTTTCTAAAAATAAATTAATTAAAAATGAGAAAATAACTTCCCTAACAATAACTTAAAAATATTTTACAAGTTAGATCTTACATTAATTGTGTATCTCTTACCCTCCAATCCATCTTATCTTTACCACACCTCGTAGCGGCCATCCTTTCGACCTCACACCCGGCTTGTACCTTTATAATATTTATTTAAATTATAAGTAAATATTTTTAAAATGATATTTTTATTTATATGTAAATAAAAATAAATAAAATATCTATTTATATTTTCGAAAATATTTTTCTATGTACTATAAAAAAAAGGAGTAAAAGTAATATTTGTAAAAAAAAAAAAAATTGCACCAAAGACAACCTTAGAGGTGAAAACAAAAGAGGACAATTTGGTCAATTCAGGTGTTTGTTTTTTTTAATACTAAAAGGAGGAATTTATGTGTTACAGGTAATTTAGTTGGAAGGATTTGCACGGAAAAGAGTACCCAATTATTCTTTTTGTTTGGTAGAGAGCATCTTATGTCTATCAACAAAGACGCTGTCACTCATACACATTGTTAATGTTAATGGTAAATAAAAGATTGAACCTTTTCTCTAGGCGTCATTTTCTCTCATTTCCTCCTCTCAAACAACCACAATTCTTTTTTTCCTTTTTTTCTCTCAGACTTTTTCTTTTTAAGAAATAAAGAAAAAAATCACAGCAGAAAAAGGGGGTTGGGGTCAAACTTTGCGGTCTCTGTGTATGGCTAAATCTTCTTTTTCTGCATATGGGTTTTTGATTTCAGATAGTGGGTATTCTTCTTTTTCCCTAAAAAATTAGTTCTCGACTTTTGTATATTTTAATTTAATTTTCTTTTTCTTCTTCTTGGGTTATTCTTTTTGGTCTCTGGTCTTTGTCTGGGGGAACTCAGGGTCGTTTTCCTTAGGGTTTACTTTTTTAAATTTTTTTTTTCCTTTTTAATTTAATTGGTTGTCATTTGTGAATCAACGCCATGGTTGGTGGTGACGAAAAGGTTGCGTCTTTGAAGAGACCCTAAAAGTCAAGTTTTTTTTTTAATTGTTTTGAATTGTTCTTCCTTATGCTTCTTTTGAAATAATTTGTATTAATTATTGGTCAAATTTGGAAAAGAATCACAGTTGGAATTGAGAAGGTGTTTTATTTGTTTGTTTTTTCTATTTCAGAAAAATTTTCCTTCCCTCTTTAATGTTGTTTGGACTAAGGAAGCATATTTTGCATGTTGATTAGCTTATTGAAATACCCTTGTTTCTTTATTACAGCTATTTGGATCTTTTTTCTGATATCAACCAATTTTTTTCAGATCAGAGATTTCCTAAAAGTTTGAAGCTTTGCGGATATTGTTACTTAAATTACTGGAGGTTATTCAAAGATGGATTTGAATACTGAGGAGAAAGGTGGAAAGGTCCATAAAACTGAGAATTTGGATGATCAAGTGTCCAAATTGGAGGGGGTGGGTACCCTTAGTGACAACAATATGGAATCAAAGAGTCTTAGAAGCATCAGTAGCAAAGATATGATATTCAGGGCTGACAAAATTGATCTGAAAAGCTTGGATGTTCAATTGGAAAAGCACTTGAGCCGCGTTTGGTCCAGCAACTTAGAGAAAAACAATCAAAGGCCAAAGGAAGTATGGGAGATTGATCCTACAAAGCTGGAAATAAGGTATCTTGTAGCTAAGGGCACCTATGGTACCGTTTATCGCGGTACTTATGACAATCAAGATGTTGCAGGTAACATTAGTTTCTATATTTATCTTATGTTCTTGGTTTCTGCATGTTATTTGGAATTTAGGACTCCGTAATCAGTTTTATGTAGATAACTAGATATTGTTTTTTACATTTTTGATTCCGTCCATTCCCTTTAATACACCAACAAGTAAAAGAAACCAAAAATAAGATTCTTTGTCATAGTAGATGACATAAGTTGAGCCGGATGTCCATTGTAATTGAACTGTATTGGTACCATCTGCTGATATGATGAATTTGATCTTAGCGATTCCTATGAATTTAGACATGGGTATTTTTAATATCCTCTTTTAACATTTCTGTAACAGATTCGGATGTCCAGAAAACTAAGTCGAAGTCCACTTAATTTTCTACGTTTATCAGATAGTGAATGACTATATTAAATGGCCTTCACAAGTAATACCTTATAAAAGCTGTTCTTTGGGTGGATAATCTGTTGACTTTTACTTTTGGTTTCTTGATTAACTTCTTGTTTGAAGTGAATTTGTTGATGTTCATTTCCAGAGTTTGAAGCACTGAACTGGGTTATTGCCTTATGCTATAATTGCCTAAAACGCTACTTTTCAGATAAGATATATAGAGTTGCCAATGGGAATTCCTTTTAGTCTCTTCTCAACAATTAAAGAAAAGTTCCTTTTTATTTTCTCTTATGTGGTCGGTTGAGGCCTTGAGGGTGCTTGGATAAATTTATTTCAAAAAGTAGCACAGCTTTATGTTCCTTGTTCACGTCATGCATAAGCATTTAATTCCGGAATAAAAAAGACACAGAGAAGTAAAACTCTTATTTCATTCCAGAATGGTCTGCGGAAAGGCTTACAACTCAGGGTCAAATTTCTTCACCACAGTCCAGGCTGAAAATATACACGTATATAGTTGTTTAATGGAAGGGCCAATATACCTGCTAAAAGTTTTTCAAATGGATCAAGATTTCTAGGATGTTGTCAGGGAACATTTTTTTTTTTCACTTAAGCTATTTAGGCCCGTAATATTTTGGGACTGAGGCTAGTTGTCGTTGTTGTTATAAGCTATTTACGCCAGTATTTTCTACTTCCGCAGCGAAGTCTTCATAGAAGCTGTGTTTGCAGTGAAATTTACAGAACTTCTGTAGAGAGGAATTGTTAATAAACAATTTACTGACTGTAAATGATGTATTTCAAGTTGCAACAGAGAGTTCTAACTGAAATATGTGCATTTCCAAAGGTAAAACATTTTGGTGCTTCAATGAAACAACTTCATTAATTTATGGTTTAAATAAGTCAACTAGAGAGTTCTAACTGAAATATATGCATTTCCAAAGGTAAAACGTTTTGGTGCTATGAAACAACTCCATTAATTTATGGTTTAAATAAGTTAGCTTTCTCCCTTTCCCCTGTCCCCCTTCCACCCCCGAAAGAGTAAAAAATATTGAGTTTGTGCAATATATTCTGTCCTATAGCTACAAGCTGCAAATTTGGAAAGTAAATCAGAATTTGAACATCCTTGTGAGTTGCGATCCGTGTGGATAATGGAAATATTGATGTTGGAAACGAACTTTGTTCCAAAAATATAGAAAGGTTGGTTTTTTGACAAATCCAGTCGATACATGAAGAGGACATTTGGGCATGACATTACATCACTAAATTCAAAGGGTCATGATTACAGTAACTGGAGCCAATGAACACTGCAGAATTTCTAACAGTATGTTGGATAAAGTATATATGAAAAAGAAATGCTGCCAATTAATGAAAATAATCAAACAGTATTCTCAAAGTTTTTCAGGAATTTCACCAACCACCAATAAGAGTTTCTTATGGAATGTTATTTGTGTAGTGAAACTGTTGGACTGGGGAGAGGATGGCATGGCCACAGCTGCTGAAACTGCCGCTCTGCGGGCATCGTTTCGGCAGGAGGTTGCTGTTTGGCACAAACTTGACAATCCAAATGTTACAAAAGTACTTATTCTTTTTCCTGAATTGGTTCCGCACTTTTCATCTTTTAATTATCAGTACTTCTATGAAGATGTTGCCGTGCAGCTTAAATCAAGCTTTGGCAATTTTAGATTTGGTACATAGGATCCAATTAAATAACACAATGTTCTGAACTTCCATTTGATTATTTTTCTTGCTTTTCAGTTCGTTGGTGCTTCTATGGGTACTTCAAATCTTAAGATTCCTTCGAAGAATCCTTCTGAGGGTTACACCACCCTTCCTTCTCGGGCTTGTTGTGTTCTTGTGGAATTTCTCCATGGTGGAACATTGAAAAACTACTTGTACAAAAACAGGAAAAAGAAACTTGCTTTTAAGATTGTCATTCAGCTTGCTCTTGATTTGTCCAGAGGGTAAGTCTTTGTCTAACACTATTTTCTTGATAATTATGCCCAATGATGCTTATTTTCTTCTTGCAATTGTGCAGGTTGAGCTATTTGCACTCAAAAAAGATTGTACATCGTGATGTGAAAGCTGAAAACATGTTGTTAGACACTAGTAGAAATTTAAAAATTGCTGATTTTGGAGTTGCTCGTGTTGAAGCACAAAATCCCAAAGACATGACTGGGGAAACTGGAACCCTTGGGTACATGGCCCCCGAGGTATTCCCACTTTTACGAGAGCTGTTGGGTTGGCTATGTCTTTCTTGAAATATATTATGTCAGCACGATGATATCGTCACTTGTCTACCCGCTCCCTATCTCACTTACTGTGTTTAGTATCTTTCAAGAAAATCCTTATTATTTTGCATTAACGTAATTTCTCTGTCACATGAAATCTACTTTTTAATTCTCTATCATATACAAAGGGTTTGATTATATGCATTGTGTAGGTACTTGATGGCAAGCCGTACAACAGAAAATGTGATGTATATAGCTTTGGTATTTGCTTATGGGAAATTTATTGCTGTGATCTCCCATATCCAGATCTAAGCTTCGCTGAAGTTTCTTCTGCCGTTGTTAGACAGGTTTGTCTGATTCAGAAGTTTATGCCGTCGTCTTTTGAGACTATGTTGTTGCCTCTTCTGGTGAAATCATCTTTGCTTCCTCTGAGTAACTCTTAAAAAATAATCTTCATATATTTTAAAGGTAGAAACATATAGATCTAGCTGTCTTCCCTTTTCCGTAGATATATAATTATTTCCATAGCATTACAAGAGTTTTGAGGTAGCTTCTCTTATGTATCCATCCAATATGGATAAAAATCAAGAATAAGTTCCCATTGTACGTACAACTGTACAAGGATATAATCTTTCCATTCCTGTGCGTATTCTCGCACATGTTTTATATCTGTTCTAACTTGTACCAAAACCAGTTTCTTATCGACTCTGCTTTCTAATAAGTATGTTATTATGTATTCTTGTGAGATAGTATTAAATTTACTTGTAATCAAGTATGCATTCACTGATTTCACACATGTTAAATAATCTGAGTAGGAAATAGATGTCCCAAAGCGTAGCTCTTTTCCTAAAATTGATCTTACGAAGTTGTACAGGTAAAATTATATCTTTTCTTAGGAGTTGATAGGCTGTTTTATCTCTTTTGTAATCAGATCCATGTTATACTGACAGAAAACACGATACTGTATACCTTTGAGTACTCATGCACTACTTCAGTACTAGAGTGCATGCTTACCATAAGTGATATCATGAGTTAGTACTGGTCTGTCGTCTTCCTGTTTTTTTGTGTGAAAAGACACTTGCTGCTTAATCCAGTCCTAAATTAATCACATGTTATAACCATCGTGCAGAATTTGCGACCAGAGATCCCCAGATGTTGTCCAAGTTCTTTAGCACATGTCATGAAGAAATGCTGGGATGCAAATCCAGACAAACGACCTGAAATGGATGAGGTAGTGAAATTGTTGGAAGCAATTGACACAAGCAAAGGAGGAGGAATGATACCCGAAGACCAAGTTCATGGCTGTTTCTGCTTTGCTCCTTCTAAGGGTCCATAATCTTGTTCCTTTACATTTTAGCCCTGTTGGTCATGTTGATGAAATTGTACTATTAATTCATTGGGTTGCTTGAATGTTTCGAGCATGAATGCTGGAAAATCTTTTTCAATTGTCGTGAACAAGTATAGCTGGTGAAAAGTTCAAGATTTTTAAGTTTGATCTTTTCACATATATTCATCTGTTTTTATTTTTTCCCCAATTCACATGGATTTATCTGTTTATCTTGGTTTGCGGATTGTCTGCACAAACCTATTAACAGGAATCTTTCATTCTCCTGTCCTGATGTGGATGTACTGCTCAGGCCTCATTTGTTTTCACCAGACTGCAATTGTTTCTTCCTTTTCTTTTCAACCATATGATGTCTGTAATCTACTGACCTGACTAATCCAGATTCGTAACAGATTGCAATTCTACAAGTATATAGTTGGCTAAAGATTCTGTTATGCTAAATGGTAATGGCCGCAAGACTACAGACTGTTTTTGGTTACTGTTAAAGTTGAACATGGGACTTCATAATTTTGGCACCTCAGCCAGATTCATTGATGCTAATACTATGGCCACCAGTTTTCCCTCTTGATTCTCACAAAAAGTATAGTACAATTCATGGTTCTTCTTGTAGCATATTGGCTATTTGCTCTGAATAAGGTTCAAGAATCCAATCTAAGTTCTATACTACTGACCTTTTTTGTTCCATTTGGGGTTAAGGATTTGCTGTCTGTACAAGTGGTTACTAATGCATTGAGTATCTTGTGTTAAGTGGATTCCAACACACAAAACCATTAGGAAATTGTCTCAGACAATGACAACTGACTAACTTCCCTTAACTTTTTCTTTTTTTTTTTGGTTCTTTTGCTTGGTCTAGTCCTCTTTCCTTTCTAGACAAGACACAATTCCTTAATTCCTCAAGGATATGATGTGCATGACCTTCTCTTGATCCCTCATTTCCCATAGAGGATGGTGTATCCATATCATATACTAGAAATTGCTTTTACCTTTAAATACCAGTGTTAATAAGGAGAATTCTTTTGAGGAAATTAAATGGATGAATATAGTCATTTACAATTTGAAACTTTAGAAAAATAAATTTATAAAAAGTTTGTAAAACCAATTAACCTGGATTCTTTTTGTACTTGCAGAAAAAGGCAACTCCTTTATATATAATGAGAAGAGAAACTTTTTGACTGTTCAAAGTGAATAAGGTAGGTAATCAAGGTGTATCACTAGTATATTTTATATAGAAAGGATAAAAG
Source organism: Datura stramonium (assembly GCA_018107945.1). Taxonomy (NCBI): domain Eukaryota; kingdom Viridiplantae; phylum Streptophyta; class Magnoliopsida; order Solanales; family Solanaceae; genus Datura; species Datura stramonium. The sequence goes on from JACEIK010001241.1 coordinate 45,884, forward strand.
AGACTCTGTCTAATGAAAGTAAAACCACAAATTTACATTTAAAAGGTGCGACCTCATACTCTCTCCGGTTCATTGGTTCATTTTACTTGTCATATTTTTGTCGTACAG
>JACEIK010001241.1:87649-101669 GCA_018107945.1 Datura stramonium
GTAATAAACCAAGCAACACAACATAATCTATGACATGAATTCTAGCTATTAATAATAATTTTTTTATTTATCTAATTTTAATTTTTTGATATAAAATTTTAAAAAGTCAAAAAAAAAAAGATTAAATTTTATAACTTTAAACTAAATATCTTATAAACTTAAACATGAGAAATTAAAATATTTGTAACCAAAGATAAGCAATAAAAATTTACAGACACATAAACACACAGTGAGGGACATGCCTTCTTTCTGGTCAAAGATTTGATTTGATACTTCCAACCATAGCTGGAAAGAGCTTCAAGATGCCAATCATTTCCTCTTTGACTTCGTTTCTCGGTTTCAAAGGTGCCCTGGATATCCTCTCAAGCTTATTTTCAATATTTCTGTGGAACTCCATTATCCAATTTATGAATAATTTGATAATATTCTTTCTTCATTCTTTAATTTCATCTTATTGAACTCATCTAACATACTAATTCTATGGTTATGTTTCAATGTTTGGTTAAATGGAGATTTTGATAAGTATTGACAATAGTTAAGAGGATGTGTTTGCTTTTTTTTTTTTTTGGTTCCACTCTTTCTTCCGAGTGTTGCTAATTAGGAAGAATTAGATTTTGGGGTATATGCTTCAGTGGTCATCTTCTGTTTTATGTTTTATTTTAAGAAGCATTGGTTTCAAAAGGAAAACTTTCTACGTTAGCACACAAGGTGTTTGAGTAAATTCCAAAGAAAGCTTTTTATATTAGTTTCCCACATAAGTTTACTCATTTATGCTTAGAATCAATACCCGTTCTTCTGAACTGCTATAGAGTATAGACATACATCAGAAAAAAATTTTCTTCTCATCTCATGCTCTAATGCTGGATAAGTCTGCTCATAAAATTTCTTTGTGCTGGTCCATTGAATGCATCACCACTTTACACTCTCGCTCGAAATTCTTTGAGAATGCTTCTTTCTCCTGTGAAATTCATGTGTGGAACCATTGAATGGGAGAACATTATGAACTTGTGAGGAACTATAATCTCTATAATTATTTGTCCAACTCTGAAAATTTTCATTGAGAACAAAACAACAGGCAATAAAATGCTGAAGCTTTTCTGGGTAATATGCGAGTATCTTTTTAAGGAATCAAGTTAAATCTTAATGACTTAAATTTCAAGAGTGGTAAGTAATCTGAAGTAGGGATATATGTGGACCTAAATTAAGTTTCAGTTGAAATAATGAAGTTCTTTTGTGTTAGCTGCATACTCTGATATTGTTTAAGCTGACTTAAAACACAAGTCTTAATCACTTGTTAGATGTAATAGCCATACCTTGACATGTGTCTCATTTAAATTAAATCCTTGAAACACACACACACACAAAAAAAAAAAACTTAGATGTTGACTGTACATTACTAATTCTTTCCTGTTAAAGTACTTATTGTTATACAATATTTTGATACCAGGTGTGTTGGAAGTCAATTTTGTTGAACCAATGCATTATAAGCAAGGGTTAGAGTGTTCGCCTGTTCTTTCAAGACCTGAAGAACGATTATAACAGATGTTGTTGTTGTATGTTATGTTTGTCTCTGTGTTGTGCTTTTCTAAACTTCCATATACTTGGTATAATCCTATATTCTTTTTTAGGTTTATTCATTGTCACAAACTTGACTATGTTTCCAGTTAAGGTGAAAAGGAAGTTAATTTCAGCACAGTTAATACTAGAAGTTTGAATTTTAGAAAGAGAAGCCTAAATATCACGAGGAAAATGATCCTCCAAAACTTGGGCCGGAAGAACTGAATTCAACCATAATCAGTGATGGGAGCTCAAGAAAGCAATGATACACCTAAATATTCGATGTATCAGAATTCTAATATAATCAATATGGGATTTGAGAGCTGAAAAGGAACATGCTAAGTAGCCTCAACGAAGCAATGATCATACTACAAATGTGTGATGTATTAAAGAAATGGAGACTACCACTTTCTTAGATATATCTTTTTCCTTAGCATAATGAGATATAATGACTCTTGTTACATAGAATTGCTAAAATCATAATGCAAACAGTGTTTTTGTGGCATTTGATATATGGTTTCTAATATAACAATATCTACAAAGATTATCTTCATTGCTTTGAGTTTCCAACCAGAGAATGTATGACTGAACATGATCTAAATAAAGGGGATCTCTGTTGTCTTTATGCATATGGTGTTTAATACATTTTTTCATGGTATCTACATAAAAGATATTCTGAGGTCCAAAGGACAAGTTGTCGAAACCTCTTCTGTAAACCCCTAAAGAGGTTCTTCTCTCACTTGTCTCTTCCTCTCTCCACTGGCCACATTTTACCTTTTCCTCACCGGCGATTGCCGTGGCCTGAGCCTTCGGAGGTGGTGCATATATTCTCTCTATATCTCTATTGATCTTCCCATTTAGCTGCTGAAGTTCCTTAGAACCAATTCTTTGGGTCAATATGTATTGATATCATGTTATCTTGAATATCATATTAACTTTTCCAAGAAACTTCAAGTGCATTCTGCATGATTGCATTAAAAAGTAAAAATTTTAAATAGGTTTCTTTTGGTTGTTTATTTTACAGTTGTAAATCAACCAGTGATAAAGTGAAATTTTTTTGGGTGATTCTGGTGGCAATTATGAGTTTTTCCTTCTTGCCTTTTATTTATTTTATTTTGCAAATACACCAAAATGCTGTAACTAACTAGCTACTTAAATGCAAGAGAATTACAAGTCCTACTTAGCATCTGTTTTTGCTTGTTAATAATACTTCATCCCAATTTATAAGACAATATTTGTCTGGACATGAAGTGTGAGATGTTCGTTTAAGTTTTATATGTTGCATTAGTGATGTTAAAAGAAAATATGGAAATGATTGTTGAAAAGTTAGTTCGATAGTAAACTGTTACATGAAAGTTTAAAACTTGAATAGTTTAATTAATCTGAAATCTTGAAAGTCGTGAAAGTTGTATAGAAATATATAATGATATTAAATATTTTTGGATGTTCCATCATAGAAGAGTCATAAAAGTTGGGACAGTATGATTTTCAGGTTCATATTAATGTGTTAGAAAGCTTAATAATTATTTTGTTTTTTCGTTGCATCTTATTTTTTAATTAAATGCGTGAGTTTTATGGATTTTTTGCCATTATTGTGTCTCTTACACATTATAATTCTTTTTGCAGGGGTAGATTGGCCAAATATCAATCTTTTTAAGCTGTTACAGACTATTGTTGGAACTGTAAATGCGTGGCAATGCAGACGATACAATCCACAATCATTATAGTTTCACCATTTATAGTTTATGCCCTCCCGCTTTAGTGCACAACCAAGAAACCTTCCTCTGTCCCAAATTCAGAAGTTCATACCTAAAAAGTGGAGGAGTGTCGGAGAATCAGACCCCCGAAACTGTGGCCAATCTTTGCTGTGTAGCTCTCATGAATGTATTTCAGGGCCTTGTAAAGCAAGTAATGAATCCATGGTGGATTGTCTACTGACAACCTTGAAGAACTTCGCGGGCCAAGGTCACATATGCAAAGCCTTTAGAACTTTTTCTCTAATTCGGACTCATGTCGCCTCTCAAACTCCTTGTGATCTTGTTATACAGTCATTATCATCTCTTTTATTATGTTGTACTAATAGAAAGTCATTCTCCGAAGGGAAACAAATTCATGCCTGCATTATTAATTTGGGCATTGCACATAGTTGGAATTTGGTGCCAAGGATAATCACCTTTTATGCTACCTTTGGTTTACTTGATGATGCTCATGTAATTGCTGAAACTTCAAATATCTTGCACCCTCTCCCTTGGAATCTCGTTATTTCTTCTTATGTTAAAAAGGGGCAAAATGAAGAGGCATTCTCTGCCTATAGGCAGATGGTTAATAGAGGTATAAGACCCGATGATTTCACTTACCCATCTGTTCTTAAGGCCTGCGGTGAACAATTAAATCTTACTTTTGGCCGGGATATTCACAAATCTATAGATGCTAGTTTCCTAGAGGGTAACTTGTTTGTCCAAAATGCTTTAGTTTCCATGTATGCGAAATGTGGGGAAGTGGATGTTGCACATGATATATTTGAAAGGATGCCAGTTAAGGATGCAGTTACTTGGAATTCAATGATCTCTGGTTATGCTTCCAAAGGTATGTGGAGTAAAGCTTTTGAGATTTTTGATAGAATGAGGGCTACTGATGCTGAAATGGATATTATTACTTGGAACACCATAGCTGGAGGTTGCTTGAAGACAGGTAACTTTATTGGGGCTCTTAAATTGTTCTCTCAAATGAGAACTTGTGGAATTCAGCTAGAACCTGTGGCAACACTTATGGGTTTGGGTGCATGTTCCCACACTGGTTTGTTAAAAATTGGTAAAGAAATTCATGGTTTAGTGATCCGAAGTCACCTTGATGGTTTTGAAAATGTAAGAAATGCTTTAATCAATATGTATGCCAGATGCAAGGCACTTAAGCAGGCGCATATTTTGTTTCAGCTTGTTGAATCTAAAACTGTCATTACCTGGAATACAATCATATCTGGCTTTGCACATTGGGACAGATCTGAGGAAGCTTCCTTTCTTTTCCGAGAAATGCTGCTTTCTGGTGTTGAGCCAAATTATATCACTATAGCAGGCATTCTCCCCTTGTGTGCTAGGGTGGCAAATTTACAACATGGTAAAGAATTTCACTGCTATCTTACAAGGCGTGAAGGGTTTGAGGAATATTTGCTCTTGTGGAATTCGCTTGTGGATATGTATGCGAGATCTGGAAAGGTAGTAGTAGCCAAAAAGCTATTTAATTTGATGAGCAAGAAAGATGCAGTTACGTACACTTCGCTGATAGCAGGATATGGTATTCAAGGTGAAGGAAGAGAAGCAATTGAACTATTTAATGAGATGATAAGGCTCCATATAAAACCAGACCATGTGACCATGGTTGCTGCTTTGTCAGCCTGTAGTCATTCCGGCCTTGTGATGCAGGGCCAGAAACTATTTGAACAGATGCAAAGGACTTATGGTATAAGTCCTCATTTGCAGCACTTCTCTTGCATGGTTGACCTCTTTGGTAGGGCTGGTCTACTTAAAAAGGCAGAGGAAATCATCATAAAGATGCCTTATGAGCCGACATCTGAAATGTGGGCAACTCTCCTTGGAGCATGTAAGATTCATAGGAATACTGAGATAGGAGAGTGGGCAGCTGAAAAACTGCTGGAGCTGAGGCCTGATAATCCTGGATACTATGTGTTGATTGCTAATATGTATGCAGATGCTGGGCGTTGGAACAAACTGGCAAAAGTGAGGACCGTCATGCGGGATTTCGGTGTAAGAAAGTCTCCAGGATGTGCTTGGGTCGATACAGGTTCTGGGTTTTCTCCCTTTTTGGTTGCAGATACCTCCAGTGGCCAAACAAATGAAATTTATTGTCTACTGGGAGGACTGAATAGGCAAATGAAAGACACCGGTCATGTGACTACAGAGGATTCGTCTTCCGAAGAAGAACTTTGTGAAGGACTCCTTTTGTAGTAAAGGAAAGGCGAGACTATGTCCAGTCCTTTGACTATTTCCATAAAAACTTTGCTCATCTTTCCTGTTGCAAGGTATTTCTCATCACTCATGCAGAATATGTGCCAGTTTGATCAAACTTTATGCTTTTTCTGGCACGGTTGTCTCTGGCATTAAATGCCTTGTTTTACGCGTATCAGCACTTTCTTTTTCTGCCACGGTTGAGGTAAATCTCTTTGGTGCAACTTTCTTGCCTCTTTTTTTTTTAAATTTTATTTTATTATTTATTTTGTGGTTCCGAGGGTTGAATGCTTCTTCATGAAAAAAGGAACAATACAGTAAAGCTGATTGCTTTTTGGATTGACCGCCATAGCTGCAGTAGGGTTGAATGTTTCTCTAGCTGGAATGAACTAGAAATGAAGCATTGCTACAATGAGTAGTGAGGGAAAACAGAAGACAGGAGAGGAAAAAGCGAAACAATAATGTAGAAATAAAGATATTCTTATAGGCCTTTAGCCTTAGGTTGATCTCTCAATAAACTTGATTTGCTCAGGCGTTTGAATATTGCTTCTCGGTTTATTAAGATTTAAAGGCTTTTGCACACCAAGTAAGTAGAGTTTCTTTTTGTTGACAAATGAGGTGTCTTGATATTTCTTCAGTTCCCATGTCTATTACTAGGTCCATACTTTCTAGCCACAGTAATAGCAAGTACTGTCGCATTTCAAGGTTCTTGGTTATGAAGCATTTCTAAGTTGAAAAATTGTACTCATCACCCTAAAAAAGAAAAAAAACAGAGATCTTGGTATAGACTTCAAATGCTGTCAAATACTTCTGATCGTATGCTTTTATAAGGTATTATGTAAGGAATAAAGCCCTGATTTCAAGCTTATGAGGGACATATGCGTTTTGGCTACTACATGAACCTGGCTTTCTGTTGGATAATTTTCTTTGGAGTATCATATCTAATTCTCATCTTTGGTGTTTATAGTATTACAATTTTTATTGTGTGAGCAGCTAAATTTATTGTGTTCAGTATATGTGCACTGTTCCTCATCTGGTTTTACATTTCGTCACCTTCCTCTCCCTCTCTTTCCTGCTCCCTCTTCCCCGTTCTTTTGTTAAATGTCGTGGGCTTATTGAGGAGAGGATGGAAGGTGGAGGACACTTGTTTTGTTCTTGGGTTAATCATCAAGGGGAGTTCACAACACAACCTGAAGAGTAGGATAACTATAAATAGATATAAACAATGATCTCATTATTAGGAACACTGGTGTTTATACTGCATGAATGTCTAAATGGGAGAACAAGTTTACTTCTATGAGATGGCCAGGATAGCAAGGATCTGAGAACACCAAAATCTGTAGACTATTATATTGTATCCTGCACCACACTTTTTATCCATTGAATTAGGAACAATTTCATCCAAAAAAGCTGGAGCAACAGAAACTGACTGCTGATTCATATCTGGTTTTGCGTTCCTGTTGGGTAGAAATCGTCCATTTTTTTTTGTCTTCAAAGAAATTCACAGTAGTTCATGTTTGTGAATGCCTGAATGGCATATCAACTTTCATGTGCCACAGAAATACAAACAAAATACTGCAGTGTCACTTCATTGTTGAACTGATAATCCTTTCTGTTTTAATTTGTGAATTGCCGCTTCATTGCTGAGATAATTGATTTGGTTTTCATTCCCTCGACGGAAATCTGGTGTTTGAAATGCTGGAAAAACAACTTGGAAGTTAATCTGGGATCCTTGTTTGTCAGATGGTCATTCAAGCTTTAACCATGTTTCGTGCCCCTTCACACTCTCTCTGCTGAAATGTTATTGCACTTGTGTGTGTAGTTTTTGAATGGGACGAACGGAGAGGGCTAAGATGTTAGTAAGGAAACATTGAATGAGTGATGAGTCTGTAAATGGTTTTGTTGTCAACTCGTAATGAATAGAACTTCTTACTTGAGCTTATCATTGAGTTGTCACATTTCGTTTTTACATATGTACTCTGTGTTTACTGAATAGGGGAAGTGTCGAAAGCATGTGGGTCGATATTATGTTCAGCACTATAACTCATAGTGATTATATGCTACATTTTATAGGGTGAAATTGATTTTGTCCAGATGGACGAATGATGTAGCGATACGTGGCGAGTATGATCAGTCATAACTGTCTGGTTAAGAAGCAATTGATCAGCGTCTTTGGAACTTGGCTAGAGGATACAATTCAGTTTAAGAAGACTCCAGAGTCGTCATCATTGAATCGGATCCTCACCAGCATGGCTCCTCTGGCTCTGAAGTTAAGCAACCGCAGAGTTAGTGATCTAGTGGAAGACTATGAGAATGGAGAATCCTACGCTAGTTGTTCCCTAGAGCATCTCTATATATAGAGACTTAGTTCTATGTGTTAGGGGTTCACAATTTTGCTTCATACTTTATATTCGCAATTTACTAAACTCTCATGTTCTTCAGTTCTCAAAGTGATTCCAGAGACATTGTTTTAAGGCAGTTAAGGTTCGATCTCCGGGATTTAATGCTTTACTTATTACTTTATTTTTCTTAAAGCCTCCGGAAATTGAAACCCTAAGCTAAGAACAAGAAGACAAAGATAAAAGATAGAAAGCAAGACATAAGATGCTAATTAATTGGCAACTAAAGCTATATAAAGCTAAAATCTCTGATTAATGAAATTCAGCAAGCATCTATACTGTAAAATGAACCCTCAAGAGGAATACTTTCCTCTTGTAAGCAATCTATTAGGAATTGTCAACCAACAATTGCCTTGGCCCTAACCCTCAAAGAGTATCACTTTTCAAGTGAACCCATATATACCAGCAAAAATAAGCCAAAATAGGCTATTTGAATAAATTGCAAATATAACCATAGTTTGCACACTATGCAGTCCCTTCCTTCTTTCCAAGCAACCATCACGACATGAAATCCTCGGGATGGCAGCAAAGCATGCTCAAGCACGTCCATCTTCATGAATAGTCCTAGTAGAGCTTGGAGGCCTCGAACTTGTTTTTTTATAAATGACTTTAATACAACTTAGCTTGCATTACGATATAATAAAAAAGAAATATAGCACACAAACTCACACATGTACTTTACCATCCTACATTAGCTATCTCTTTTTTTTTTCTCTCTAAAAAAGATAAAGAATGTATACTCCAAAAAACATTACTTTAACACTACAACAATTCAGAAAATACCACACATTTTATGTTGCATAACTTAATTCCTATAAAATTTATGCCGGGATAGATGAAATACTTTAGTCCATAAATTTTCATTAAATTAACAGCATGAACAAAAATTAAACAATTGAAATGCGAGGAATAAAAATTAAACATCAGTCAATTTTAGGACAATCCGAGGAAAAACTGCTGGTTAGAATCTTGATTTGGGCCTAAGCCCAAGTTTTTCTGACGGGCCGGATCAACAACAATACAAAGAGAACAAATTAGACCCAAATTCGAACCCATTTTCACTCAAATCGTCGCCTACACCTCAGCCGCGAACTTGCTCCTCAGTACTTTCTCTAACGAAATCAAATTGTATGTTTTTCTCATGTTTCCCTTTCTGTTTGTCTGTATTTATCTTTTCTTTTTCTCTGTTGTTAAATGGTACGTTACGAATTTTAGTGAATATGAACTGTAATGCTGTGTGTTGAGTTATTGTTTGATTAAATTTTTTTTTAAAAAAAAAAAACTCTATATACTACTCTGCCAAAACAGAAAGCTTTTTGAAAACCTTGTTTGGTTTGGAAGTCTAGTTGCTGCCGTTGCCATAGCCAGACACTGCACGCTTAAGCCTGAAACTGATTTTGATTCTGTGCTAAGGTTAGTTATTCTAAGAAAGATTATGTGCATTATTAATAATCATTATTTTGTGCAAAATTACAACTGTAATAATATATTTGACTTAATACTTTTCGTAGTAGAATTTCTTTTGTTCACTTCTTTATTTTGGGTTTGATTTATAAATCGTTACGTGAATATTGTACAGTTTGATTTTAAATATTTTGGTGCACCATTCGTACTTATCCAAAATTTGAACACCCTTTCAAAATTCTGGCTATGCATGCTGAAGTGTTCTTTGATGAAACCAGTACACTGGATATGCTGAAAGTTAGAATCTTGAAACAATTTTTGTTCTTTTTTTTGGTGATTGAAAGCCAAACTTGAACTTGTTCTGCTGGGTTGCTCTCATGAATTACTCTCTCGCTGCATAAACTTGGAAAAGCCACGATCTACAATTATTAAGAATGTGTTATGTGATAGCAGGATACCTAAAGTTAACAAAGTGAAAGGTAAAGTTGTATAGAACAGTTATAAGACCAACAATGTTACATGGAAGTGAGCGTTGGGCTGTTAAAGTCCAGATATATCCACAAAGATGAATGTTGTGAGGTGCCCATGCTAAGTTGGATGTGCAATCATATAAGATTAGGAATGACCACATTTGACAAACAATGCAAGTAGCATACAATGCCGATAGAACGAGAGAAGGTTGTTGATAAGACTTGGTCACTACCTACGTCAACCTCTAGATGCACCAGCCTGTAGGCACAAAACGATAGTAAGTGAAGATGTTAAAACGAGACGAGGTAGATACTTACCATTTCACAAAAGGATGAGGGGATGAGGAGATGAGGTAGAACTAAGATCACATGAAAGGAAGTTGTATTGAAAGATTTACAATACCTTGGAATCTACGCAGACCTAGTGAAAAATAGGGCATTATGGAAGAAAACGATTCCTATTAGTTGGGACAAAATTCTAGTCGGGTTAGTACGTTTTTATTAGGTCTTATGTTTCTAGAATCTTTTAATCCTACATGAGATTATATGTTAATACTTTAGTATTATTGTTTTGAATAGGAAAAAGATATTACTATTGTTATTATTTTATTTTTTATATAATATGGGTCTATGATGAGATTTAATGGAGCGACACTGTCAATGAGGACTCATATAATGACCCCATCTTGCTTGGGATTGAGGTGCATTGGTTGTTGTAAGATATACTTTTTGTTAACTATACGAGATGTCTATGTTAAGGGTATTTTTAGCATTTCAGTGTACTTTTCTAGGTTTTATTAATTCACGTATTGTTTTTTCACATTCAATCCGACAAATTATAGATAGATTTTCGTATAAGTTATACTATGTATTATTTATGTGGGACAAAAATGATAACCAAACGCTATATAGTAATATCAAGCACTGTATTAGTTAGGTAGAGTTTTATGCATTATTATCTTTTCTATGCCAGAAACCGAATAGGCTGTCATTATCTATCTTAAAGATGCTTCAGTGCTGATTCTTTCTGAATTTGGCATTCCAGGTTAGTTGAAATGATAACAAACTTGAAGCGTTTCCCGTATTTCTGGTGTTTGAGAGCTCAAAGGAGTCTGGATGTGTGGAGGAGTTCTGTTTACTATGTTTCTGATGATTTGTTGTACAATCGATTTTGTACTGTGACTGAGACAATTAATATTAATCAGCAGCCGACGGTGACCGAGTCACCAGAACTTCCAGATTGGGTTAGAGTTGTAAAGAAGGAGGAAGCAGTGGTTGAACTGGAAGATGATGACTTCTTACTTCCCTCGTTCTCAGAATGGATAAAAAATGAGAAGCTTCGTGCAAGAGAAGTTGATGTGAGAGGTTTGGCGAGTGAGATGACGGAAAACGATGTTGATAAGATTAGCAAAGTACTGAAGTTTCACTTCAAATCACCTGATGCTGTTGTAGATGCGTTGAATAACTGCAGATTTGATGTTTCAGAATGTTTGGTTGAGCAAATTTTGAAGAGGTTCAGTTGTGAGTGGCTACCTTCTTACGGGTTTTTTAAATGGGCAAAAGTGCAAAAGGGTGTCACACTTTCCTCTGATCTATATAATCTGATGGTTGACAACTTGGGAAAATCAAAGAGATTTGGTCTTATGAGGGAATTGTTGGATGAAATGAGTCACTTACAAGGATATGTTTCATTGAATACTATGAGTAAAATCATGAGAAGGTATGGCAAGGCTGGTAAATATGAGGATGCCATAGGGGCATTTGCAAGACTGGAGGAATTTGGTGTACAGAAGGATACAAATGCGATGAATCTATTGCTTGATGCATTGGTGAAGGGAGGAAGTGTAGAGCATGCTCATAAGGTTTACCTAGATTTGAAGAATGATATAGCTCCATCAGTTCACACCTATAATATCTTAGTGCATGGTTGGTGCAGAGCTAGAAAAATTGATGAAGCAAATGAAACAGTTAAAGATATGGAAGAGCATGGTTTTAGCCCTGATGTGGTTACTTATACTTGCTTCATTGAAGCCTATTGTCGTGAAAAAGACTTCCGCAAAGTTGATGCTATTTTCAAAGAGATGCAAATGAAGGGGTGTTCACCAAGTGTGGTGACGTATACTATAAATATGAAAGCTTTAGGGCAGGCAAAAGAATTGAACAAAGCCTTGGATGTATATGAGAAGATGAAACAAAGTGGTTGTGTTCCTGACAATTCGTTTTACAGCAGCTTGATCCACATGTTAGGAGCAAGTGGCAGACTGAAGGATTGTTACGATATTTTCGAAGATATGCCAAATCAAGGAGTCTCACCTGATACATTCACATATAACACCATGATCACAATTGCTGCACACAACTCTAAAGAAGAGGATGCTTTAAAATTTCTTCAGAAAATGGAGGAGAGTCAATGCAAGCCTGATATTTGTACTTACGCTCCATTATTTAAAATGTGCTGCAGAATGAGAAGACTGAAAGTTCTATCCTTCTTATTGAACCACATGTTCAAAAATGACGTGAGCATGGATCTTGGAACATATGCTCTTCTGATTCGTGGTCTTTGTCGGAATAGGAATCCTGAGCGTGCTTGTGCTGTTTTTGAGCTAACCGTGCTACGAGGGTTCCTCCCTACGGACATCATGTATGATAATCTCATCAAAGAACTTGAGAAAAGGGGTTTAAAGGAAGAAAAGAAACGTGTAGAAGAACTGATGTCACAAGCTAAGCAGCAGGCATCAGACATTTCCTCTGAGAGACCTACAAAGATTGAAGAATAAATCTTTTCTTGTTTGTAAGGGGAAGTGTTGTACAATTCTTTTCCTTCTTTTAAGGGACATTATGGAGCTAATTTATCAGAGGCATATTTTAGAGCCTATATGATACATTCAGGAAGCTTTAGCAGAGTAAAGCAAGATTTGGTTGACGACATCATGATTTTTGTAAAATCACCTCCTCTCCTTTGCCTTCTTTGAATAATAAGTGTAAGCCAATGATAATCCTTCTTTCAAAGGTCCTTTGCTTGAAATAAAATTGGACAAAATGAAAGATGTATCTTATTGTATTCAAAGAGTACTGTTGTATCTGTTGAGAACATATCTTTGAGCATAATGTACAGTGAACACGTCCAATTTCTTCGACCTAAGAAAGAAAACTACAACAACTACTACTACAAATGCATTCCCTGGAAACCAGCCAAACTTCTTGACCAGAATCAATATTAAAACACGGGGCTTGTGTTTTGGGATTCAGAAGCTTCTACCTTGTTACAGACATATTTGAATAGTAACACAAAGTTAAAATTGCTGTCCCGTTTCTCGGGAGATCAGTGAAATCAATCTACTATTTTGAGTTAATCTCTTTGTCCTTGGCCTTTGCCATCCTAGTCTTTCCAAGAATTCCTCTATTAACCTGAAAATGAACGATTAAAGAGCATCAGATATCAGAGTAAGGACACTATTAAAACAAAAAAAAGCTACTGGTTATACTCACAAGCTGCAAATAGCCTTCTGTGAGGAAGCCAGCTCTCGATCTGGAAAGCTCTCCTCCAAGCGAAAACTCAACCAAACATACAGATCCAAAACCTTCCAATTATAACAAACAGTGAATTTCTTTAAAATAAATAGCTAACAAGGTATATTCGATTTGAAATGTTATCCAGCAAATACCCAAACAGAAAACATCAGCAGACAACAATGAACACATTTAGCAGCAAATACCCAAACAGAAAACATCAGCAGACAACAATGAACACATTTAGCAACCATCTTGATATGCAGTGGACACCAGCCAAAAGTACACGATATGCTTATGCCTTGTTTCTAAAGAGCAAAGAGCAAGGAAACTTGGATCAGCTTGTGTTGATCAAAAATGTGGTCTCCAAGTAACATTAGTTACAGCAGTCTAAATGCACACATCAGGAAAAAAAAGTTTGCACCAAGATAATATCTATGTTAGATCAGTAACAGGAGGCAAGTAATTTTTTAAATTAACAAGCAGACTGTCATACTCCCAACTTCTGTTCCAACTTCCAAGTGCTATGACTTTGTTTACACATTGGATAGAATAGAGCAAGAAATGGTACGTATGAACAAAAAAAGGGGTCAAATTCCATCCAACAGAAGATATAAGTAGGCTTGTCTACATGAAACTCTCAAGGAGTTGAGGAAGAAAGTGAATTTTGACATATACCTTGCCAGGGTATAAAGGCATGAACTGGGTGATCAAAAAA
>JACEIK010001241.1:105002-116559 GCA_018107945.1 Datura stramonium
CAAGAACATCAGAGTCACTGCTTGCATCATTGAACATTGTTGCCTGCAAAAAAAAATAAAAGAGAGGAAGATGGCTCATATGCAAGAAGAATAATGTCTGTTTGGCCAAGCTTTTGAAATGCCAAAAGTGCTTTTTTTTTCTTCTAAAAAGTGCTTTTTTTAAAAAAAAAAATAAGGTGTTTGACCAAGCTTTTGGGAGAAAATAAGTACTTTTAGGGAGTAGCAGAAGCTAAAAAAGGTAGCTTCTCCACAAAAACACTTTTGAGAAAAATACACTTAGAATCACTTTTAAAATTTTTGGCCAAACACTAATTGCTGCTCAAAAGTGTTTTTAAATTTACTGGTTAAACACAAACTGCTTCACACAAAAAGTACTTTTTAATAAGCACTTTTAATAAAAGCACTTCTCAAAATAAGTTAATTTTAGAAGTTTGGTCAAATAGGCTATAAGTCTGCCAGATGACAGGAAGGCCATACGGAATAGTTGATGATTAAAGAGAGACTCTACTAGGATGATAATGTTTATTGTAAAGATATGGCACCTGGGTCTAACTCAATCCAAAAGTTAGCTCATGAGGGGAGGATTGCCCAAGTCCATATAAGCAAACCACCAGTCCATTTCCCAACCAACGTGGGACTTTAACCCACTCTAACACCCCTTTTCACGCCCAGGCCCAACTGGAGTGTGGACCGGGAGCCCAAACGGAAATGGACCTAGCTCTGATACCATGTAAAGATATGACATCTAGGCCTAACTCAACCCCAAAAGCTAGCTCATGACGGGAGGATTGCCCAAGTCCATATAAACAAACCACCAGTCCACTCTCCAATCAATGTGGGACTCTAACCCACTCTAACACACCCCTTCACGCCCAGACCCAACTGGAGCGTGGACTGGGAGTCCAAACGGGAATGGATCTAGCTCTGATACTATATAAAGATATGTCACCTGGGCCTAACTCAACCCCCAAAAGATAGCTCATGAGGGGAGGATTGCCCAAGTCCATATAAGCAAATCACCAGTCCATTCCCCAACCAATGTGGGACTTTAACCTACTCTAACACCCTCCTTCACGCCCAAGCTCGACTGGAGCGTACACCGGGAGCCCAAACGGGAATTGACCTAGCTCTAATACCATGTAAAGATATGGCATTTAGGTCTAACTCAGCCCCAAAAGCTAACTCATGAGGGGAGGATTGTTCAAGTCCATATAAACAAACCACTAGTCCACTCTACAACCAATGTGGGACTCTAACCCACTCTAACAGCCCCCTTCACACCTAGACCCAATTAGAGCGTGGACCGGGAGTCCAAACGGGAATGGACCTGACTCTGGCACCATATAAAGATATGGCACCTAAGCCTAACTCAACCCCAAAAGCTAGCTCATAAGGGAGGATTGCGCAAGTCCATATAAGCAAACCACCAGTCCATTCCCCAACCAATGTGGGACTTTAACCCACTCTAACATTTATAAAATGAGTTATCCTCAACCTGAAAAAAATGGATTACAACTAACCAAGAAACAAAAGCAGGCAGCATCAACTGTGGGAATACTCAACAGGTGACTGGACAAGGGTCAATCTTAAATCTACTGTAGACAAAAGGAAGGATCAGAAGTAAACCTGTCTAGTTCGAGTCTCTGGCGGCAATGAACCATAAACAACAGAACAACGATGCATTCCTCCAGTTTCAATTTGTTTCTGTTAACATTAAGAGCAATATTATTAATCAGGATAAGCAGAACTTTAAAATCCAAATTTCAGTTATCCTTTGAGCATATCAGGATAAGAAGTTCAATGGCTATTACAAAGTCTTGGGATTATGCGAAGCAGAACTAGATTTAACTCATACCAAAACTTCATCAATTGAATGTCAATTGATTTCAACTTGCTCCTATCAGGATATATGTTGTACATGCCAATTTACTGCATCCCCTACCCAGTTGTGATGTGATTATGACTTGCCAAGCCAATTACTCCAGTAATTAAAATTCACTTGCTCTAACTTTTCTTATCAGTTTAAACTACCTGTTATCTAACAAGTTACAAAAAAGCAGCATCAGATTATGACTCATCAATTGATCTACTAATTTAATATCTCACCCGATTTCAACTACTTCTATCAGTTTATGCATGTTATACAACAAGTTACCCCCTAAAGGTATTTTTCTCTAATATGACACTCCTTCCTTTCTGTCCTAATGCGACAGGGGTGGCCATGACATTAATGTGTAAGGTTGTTCTCACCTTCATCCTGTATATTTCCGTACGCGAGAAGGTGACAATGCAATCACCAGTCCGTATATTGGAGAAAGATCCCAAAGGAACCTTTAATGGGACAAGAGGTGAGAGCCTCTCATAGTACTGAACCTGGCAGCAACGGAAGCAAGGAAAGTCACATTATTTGTAGCAGGCATTAAAAAAAAAGGAACATAAAGTTGCTAGCACGAATAAACTAGGAAGCAATGGAAAAGTAACTTGGAGTATCAAACTGATATTAAAAAATCCATCCCCTAAAAAAAGAAGATATGCCCTCTCCAATCACGAGGAAGACATCATGACAATAGAAACATAATCCAATATCGTTTCTTGCATAAAAATGACAATGGTCACAAAACGACCAAAAGATTTTATCAATAGGATTTGATCTCAGCTGTAAGATTTGAAATCATGGCTTAGAGGACCTTTTGATGTCTAAAGCCAATTGAAGGAAGCAAAAAGGTCAGCGGCATCTAGCACTAAAAGACCCCTGACCCGTCCAATCTAGATATACTCTACTCTAAAGCAATACATCTCGTGATTACATTTGGTTGGGTAAAAAGCAGAGGAAGTACAAGACAGGAAGTAAAAAGGAAAAGGGTAAGGGGTTATGTTAAAAGGTAAAAGGAGGAATTAAATGTCATTTCCAGCTATAAATCAGCAATTCCCTCGCCCCCTTCCTTGCCCATCTCTGAACAATCATAGAGTAAAGTACAAGATAGGCTATCCACTATCTATACCTCCTAGGCATAATTACTGTACAACTATTTCAAGTTAGATGTGATGCTTTTTTATCAACTAAACTTCAAGTATCTCATGCATGTAGGATGATCTAATAAGACTTTTTCTTTCCTTTGGCACTGAACTAAGTTACGTCTCATGCAAACAAGCCCAAGCCCATTAAACTTTAGGCATTAGATGTACACATCAAGTTCAATGAGTATCATATAAGACTATCAAATAAAAGGGGAATTCATAGGGAATTCAAGATATTTTTTTTTACTATGTTGTTCAAGATATTTCTTTATATGGAAAATATGTTGTCAAGTGGATTCATTTCTGGCATCAAGGAGATGCAAAATAGCTTTTGTTGTTCAAGATATTTATTCACCCTAGTGGCCTATAGATGAGTACCTTCTACGAGATCATTAAGGGCTACTGTAAGGACTCAAAAATTGACTATGCAGAAACTTAGCCCCAGCTTTCCTTATCCCTAAACAGATTTTGAAGAAGGCATCTTCCATCACATTCTGAAAAGCTACAAGCATGTCAGATATTTCTAGACAAGATATTGAAATGGTCAGATTACGCACTTTGTAATATTTTCAGATTTATTCCGCCCACCTATTATGGAGGTAGTAACTTTTGGCAAACAACTCTTCTAGAGGGAGGCTCATGGATAGAAAACTATGCAGGCCAATAAAAGAGATTTCACATCATAAAATTAAATACAACATTCAAAGNACTGTAATAAATTCATTACAATAGAAAGATTCGAAAAACCAAGTTTAGAAAACTTAAAAAGAAATTAACATGTTTTGGCAAAAACTCAACCAAACAAAGTTTTCAAAAACTCATAAAATTAGTTTGCAAACTCGTGTTTTTGAAAGTTTCAAACGCACACCACCGTTTGTTTAAATACTAGAGAAGAAAAGCTCAGTACCTTGATGGTGTCTCCAGTCACTTTGAGGATTTCCTGAACAAGAGGAACAGCTGCTGCATCTCCACACAGATGCAACTCGTTAGCAGCTAGTCCCAATAAAGCACGTGTAAATGAAAAACCCCTTGACCTACATCCTATCATCTGAACAGAGTTGATGGCATACACAGTCAATTATCCTAGGATACAAGAAACAGTAACAAACAGAACTGGGTAACTGTGTCATCCTTTAATAGGCATTAGCAGAAAGAACACATTTGGTTCCAAAAAAAGTGATGAGGCTTAAAGAAAAGTATGACATCTCTCTCTCTCTCTCTCTCTCTCTCTCTCTCTCTCTCTCTCTTATATTACAAGACTGAAGGCCAATATTAAGTCAAATTTGATTGTTTTTCTGTGCAACCAAATTTAAACTTTATGAAGAAACTAGAAAGGCTTAATAGAATGATGGAAATCTAGGAAAGGAGGAGAAACAAAGGGGAGTCTCTTCCTGATTTCACTTCATGATGTTCTCATAAACCATAATCAATTTGTGGAGTATATATACCTCCAAACCCTCTTTTAGTACCATTTTCCTTTCTAACAGAGGACCTGGAACCGGCTCTCTTCACAGCCCTAAAGGTGTTAGGAAGAGATCTAATCATCCAGCGTAATAACTTCAATTAATAGAAAAATCTATCAAGACACCCCTCTCTCTCCCCCCTCCCTTCCTCCCTCACTCACATGGAGCAAATAAGATACTCTCCCTCCTTTCACTTTTACCTGTGCACTATACTAAAAATAAATTTTCACTTTTACTTGTCCACCTTGGCATATCAAGAAAAAAACATATTTTTTTTATGTTTTACCCTTAACACTAATTACTTATTCCCCAAATCACTTACGAAGACTTAAGACAACAACAACAACAACAACAATATACCTAATGTAATCCCACAAGTGGGATCTGGGGAGAGTAGGTAGTACGCAGACCTTTCTCAGCATACTTTCGAAGCAAGATTGCAAGAAAACTACAACATACCTAGTGTAGTCCCACAAAGTAGAATCTAGGGAGGGTAGAACATACGCATACTTTAGCCCTGCCACAGAGGTAGAGAGGTTGTTTTCGATAGACAGGATTGCAAAAAAAATATGACAGCAAAATAGTAAGATACAAAGCAAATGAAGCAACAGATAGTAATACACATTGTAGAATAAGAGACTATACGACTGCTAAGCAATACTATTCATAAGGAGAAGTGGAGAAGAGGAAGCTAGCGCCCTAGCTTTCCCACATAAAGTGCGACAACACTCAATAGGATATTAACCTTTTTATCCTAATCCTAAACCTCCAAACCTTCCTATCGAGAGTCATGTCCTCAGTAAACTATAGTTATGTCATGTCCTGTCTAATCACCTCCCCCATTTCTTTTTCAGCATATCTTTACTTTTTCTAACTCCTGCTACAGCCAACCTCACATCTCCTTATTGGCACATCCACACACCTCCTCTTCACAAGTCTGAACCATCTCAGTCTTGCTTCCCTTATTTTATCCGCCATTGAGGTTTCCACCTTGCCCAATATAACTTCGTTCCTAATCATATCTCTCCTAGTATGCCCACACATTTATCTGAGCATCCTCATCTCCGCTACCTTCATCTTCTAAACGTAGGAGTTTTTGACCGCCCAGCACTCAGCCCCATACACCAATATTGATTTAACCACCAATATGTAGAACTTACCTTTAAGCCTTGGTGACACGTTCTTATCGCACAGTTACCTGAGACAAGCCTCCATTTCACCCAACCCAATTCAATACAATGTGCGACATCATCGTCAATCTCCCCGTCTCCTGGATTATTGACCCAAGATACTAGAAGCTTCCTCTCTTGGATATGTGACTTGTACATCGATCCTCACTTCCACCTCCGCCTCATGCATTACGTCACTGAACTTGCACTACAGGCACTCTGTGCGATAACATATATGGATATTATGTAAAATATACACTTCATTTATTATTTCTTAAAGGGAGTGCAAAGTCCATGGTCCGTAAAAGTGAACGGAGGGAGTAGATTGACATAACATTGTCATTGTACGTGAAGTATTACAAGAATACACTATTATCTAATAGGGTTAGGAGGTCAGCCTGCTTCACAAAGCTCTACTACTTGGAAGTTTCTGGCCTCATGAAAACCACTCAAGGTGCATTCATGTAGTGATTCCAGAGCCCAATTAGCCACTTTGGTAACAGAAATTTTATTGCCTTAGTATTTACAGAAGAACGTACCGGCTACTAAGGCTGACCGAGAAACTATAGTTAATAGGAGTTTTAGCAGTTGACATCTCCAAAGACATCCCAGCAAAGCATATGATGAATTGAAGCCCTCTTTGTTTCTCTATTATCAGAAAGGACATGGCTATAGGTTCTCTGTAAATGATTCTGAAACAGTCTGGAAAGTCAATTAGCTTCCCTTCAAAATGACTTATACAGAGATAACCAATTCCTAGAGTTACCCAGTAGGAGTGCTACAAGAAAGAAACTGCCTTCAGACAAAGGATCAACTCTAAGGTGCCAACTCTACCTAGAAACATTCTATAAAGTAACCCTCGATGCGTCTACCAGATCTGAAGTGCTAATTCACAATAGATTAATTGAAAGTGGGAACTGCGAATCCCTAAAAAGCTACACTTTGGTCTTTGGTCATACAGGTCAGCCAGGAAATATCTCCACTAGACCAAGCAGCAGTGACAAGTTGGAACCATGAAGCTATAGACTGAAGATTCCTAGAAAAAGGCAGATTAGTTTCTCAAAATGAAAGGCCACCTATCAGTCTATGAGATGACTTGGCTTTGAGACATGAGAATATAGGAGAGATGGTTCGCTTACTCATATAGGAGAGATGGTACGCTTACTCATAAATACACACACATAAAACAAAAGAATGATGACATTATGAGCTACAGGCACACCTGAATTTCATCAATAATCGCACAGTCATAGTCAGACACAACATCAGCCATCTCTACTGTAACAGACTTATGTCTTGCACCCTCAACTTCCTCCCTTTCTTGTCCAGTAATAAGATCACAAGGAACATTTGACTTGTTCAACCTTTTTGCAACCTCCCATGCTAACAGCCTCAGAGGGCCACAATATACACCTGAATTATAGATTATAACTAATTAATTTACTTTCTTAAGGTAACTCCATTAATTGGAAGCAGAGAAGTTAAACTCAGAAATTTCATGGTATTGACATCTACAGTGTACCAGAAGAACTTGACTCGAGCTGTTTTAGGGCATAATATGTTTTGCCGCTGTTTGTTGGGCCCACATGTAAGAAGACATTCCGGCTTTTCTTTCGAGCATGTGGATACCATGTATGCGGATGACTGAAATTTGAAATGGATTACAATGGAAAAATCATAGTACAACAGTAGATGATCTACTCTTTTTCTTTTTTTATCAGGTAATATAAATATGTAAAACAAAAAGGTTCCTATATAAAATCAAGGAACCAACAAAAATAGTAGATGATCTTCTTTCATGCAGTAAACAAGAAATGAGATACAATTCTTACGTAAGGTCTGTAAAATCAACTTTTCTAGCAGTAGTGGAATGGCTGAATTGCCTTAAGCAATTACAAATACCAAAAGAAGCTTCTGTTTCCATATTCCACGGGAGAAAATAAAATTCTCCACCACCTGTCCAACAAGAAAGTGCTAGAAATTAGAATCGTTAATAATCGATTGGATGGAACAGTCTTGCAACTACAACTTCATAGTTTTAGAAATGACCAAATAGCAAAGGACATATTATACTCCGCAAGTAGAATCAGTAAAGCACCGCAGCATAAACTTGCCAATTGGCATGATGTCAATCTATGCCTGCACACATAGCTACAGTACAAAAAGAGCAAGAACTATCGAACCGTCCCACATAGACGGAGCAGAAAGATTCTCACCATTTTCTCAATAAAAAATTGAACTTTGGCATGAGTAATCGTCTTATCTCAAGTAATCGTACTAGTTATCCACAAGACAGCATGAACATGTTAATAACATAACGACAGAAGAACGAACTAAGCAGGGCTTGCAGTCTCAATCAACATCAATGATAGTCCAATAGACAACCCCCCTCCTACCATGTTACAATGAAATTCACATTCCTTGAGATGTGACATCAACATCACACGTGCTAATTCGTGAGTAAAGTCTAGATAGGCTACCAGTAGATAATATCACCTTGTGCATCAAATTATAAAGGAGAAATATGTATTACCATCACCGAAGAAAAAATCTTTATATTTTTCTGTTGACGACTTGAAGGAGAAACTCAAGAATCAAAAGGTGCAAATATGGTATAAATAACAAGAAGATCAGCTCAGAAAGAAACCAACTCTTCATAGCTAGCAGAATTAATGTGCTTGCATTTATATACAATATAAATGATAGCATCATTGTGCTTCAATACCAAAGAAATTGGTGTCGATTATGTGAATCCTTTCCGCTTTATTTGGGTCTGTTTCACTTGTAAACAATATAAACAACTTCAATCTTAATCATATGTATAAAATACAAAATTCTCATTTCCTACAATACTATATTGCCTTTTTCGACTCCATGAAAGTCAAAGTGCAAAAATCACAGCTTTCTCATCCAACATTCCTCCTATATAATAAATGAACTTGATAGTCCAAAATATCCCACATTTAGCAATCAGTTGGAACTTTACATAACCATTAGATATCTGCATACAGATTAGCAGTTGCTCTATCTATTTTGACAATTCAGATAAGATTCAAAATCAAAGTTTAAAGAAATGAATATAGTAGCATTCTCTAAACTGCAAAAAAAAAAAAAAAGGAAAAAAACTTCTCTGAGCAAAAATCCAACTTTTCACCTCCAGATTTTTCATTCTCCACTATTCTATACAATACTCGATCATTTTCTTTAACACAACAAAGAAAAAGAAAATAACTCTACAAGAATTTAAAAAATAACATTTTTGTCTTCTATACTTTGTCTCCAGAGAGAACAATAAGAACTAAACAGCATAAAGAAAAGGGTATAAAGTAAAGTTGAAAATTTACCATGTGATAGACTCTTACGCGAAATGCTCGCCGGCGATAGTCTCCGGCGAAAGAACAAAGACGCCATATTTATTTTTTTATTTTTTTTCTAGTTTTTAAAAAATTAACCTATAATTTTTTTTTTCTTGGGGATATTGCTACCGATGGGTGTTTTCAGGTTTTATTTCAAATTGAGAAGAAGAAATCATCGGAGGAGAAAGGTGCTGAGAAAATTGTTGCGTGTACTCCGACCGCCGACTTCGGTTCTCAACTGTGTCTCTTTAAGTAGTAATTAATTTTTGCGAAAACTAACTATTTCGACAAAAAGAAGTATTTAATTTTTACAAGGCAAGAAGTAAAAAAATATTTATGAAAAATAATTAATTGTTTTTAATTTTGAGAAAGCACACATATAGTAAGTTAAACTTGGAGATGGAATTTTCATTTTTTGCCTTTTCCCAATGTGAAGTAAAACTAAGCTCATAAATTTATTATTCTAGATTGGAATAAGTCTCATGTTTGCCCCCGTGGTGACAAGGGGGCTAAGAAGAGAGATGAGGTTTCTCTTGCTTTTGGCACAGCAGGCCTCCGGTGGAAGGCACGCAGGGGCGAAGCTAGGGTATCACGTCCCATCTTAGGAGGCATGATAGGCACTTGGTGCCCTATTGAGATCTGACTGAGCTGACTGAGCCTAAGCACTCCTAGTGCAGGGCTAATACTAACTTTGAAATCGAGAAATAACGGGCTATATCTCGGCTGTAAACACAGCTCTCAACCAACAAGGTCTTATAGCCACCTGTCACAGAAAAACAGCTAACCAGAAACACATAGCAACAGGGAGACCTATGCGGGCCGATGAGGCATCATGATGTCTAGTTGTGACTGAAACTTAAATCTGGTGCTAAACTAAGCTATAGCCGACAAGGCCGCTAAGTATCAGCTAAACAGGGCTCCACGCGTCCAACACACGAGATAAAACACATACGGGCCCCACACGGCCAACAACAGCTAACCACAGGGAAATAGAAACAATCTGCAAGCCTCTAGGTGTAATATGATGGCCGGGACAGGGCCCCGACCTACCCATAAACTGTACAAACAAAAGAGATAAACCTTCTATCTACAAGTTCCGGAAGAAGCGAGCTAACTACCCTGTAACGCTGCTCGTCTATCTGTACCTGCAGGCAAGTAATGCAGCGCCCTAGAAAGGGCGTCAGTACAACATGTACTGAATATGTAAGGCGGTAACTGTAAATGACTGAATATAAAAGGTAAAGCTGAAATGACCGAAAGAAAAGGAATAGAAGTCATACCTGAATAGCTGGGTTTTCCCTTATCTAGTCTATCAATAACTAAAGCAAACAAGAACCTTACCTGGCCCCCATAAGCCGGAAGGTACAACCAGCACAGAACAACCCACCTGGGGCTCCCATAAGCCCTGGTGAGTACACATGAATCTATATACCCCTATCAAGGTCATAACGGGTCATTTTGGTAACTATAGCCATCTTGCCAGTTCCTTGGGTCTGCAACTGAGCCCACTCGGCTCCGGACTGTAGTTGTGTCTGAGTCCAGTGGACTCCTGATATCTGCACCCCGGGCACCAGGCTCGTCGTGGATGTGGTGCCGATACGGCGTATGTATAATAATCCAGCCATGGAATGGACTCTATGAGGACCTGGGACCCCATCTTCGTCCCTCACGGATGGCATGCCGCTCTTTCTGGAGCGACGTCATCTCGCCCCTGGCAGGCGTCGACACAGCTAATAACCCTGGGGTTCATAGAGGGCTATATAGGCAAGTCAAACCTCAAACAAAGCGTAGAGTTCTGGTCTTAGCTAATAACAACAACTATTCATGATTAACGTACTTCTGATTCTCTTACTGGGATTTAGACTGAGTTACAATGCTATAGGAACTAAGTTGCTGAAAGGATTGACCTTAACATACCTCAATCGCCGGTTTCTACTTAGCTGGTAAGTTCCAATCCGTATTCAACAGCTCTTCCCAACTGAGAACGTGTTACTAGGAGAATAAGACTAGTTTTAATACTGAATTCGGCGAAAAGGAAAACTTTATATATAAATATTAACTATATTTCAACTTAACGGAACACGGTCGAAAACTCGTTATTTCTCGAAAGTATAGAAGGGAGAAATGCTTACTTAAAGCTTGCGATCGTATAGAAACTAGTTTGGCGTAATTCTAACGACTTTGGCTCGGCGGTACGAATTTTGTTACACCCCGTAAATTCTCGACATGTAGATGGCCTATTCGCATGTTGGTTAAGAGTTTTGAATGCCATACATGCTAGGAAAAAAGGCCCGGGGAAAGACCGGATAAGTGAAACGTCGAACCATCGCGGGAGGAGCCGGGGCAGAACCCCTCCGCGATGGCAGCATGCCACGGAGGGAGGGCCTCCGCGATGGTAGCGTGTCACGGAGGCCCTGTCCAGACCCAAGTATAAAAGCCTCTACACTTCGATTTTAAATGAAATTTCATATAATTTCCAGTGAGAAATAGAGGGTAAAACCAGAGAGAGGAGAACACGAACAAAACCTACCAAATTCCTTCCGATTACGCC
>JACEIK010001241.1:160702-232057 GCA_018107945.1 Datura stramonium
CTAATTATTTATTTATAAAAATAAAACATATTTATACAAATATAAAAGTCCTTTTCCTAGGCTAACAGGGTGAATTTCCATAACTGATGCCGCCTGTGTCACGACCAATCCTACGACCCATAGCAGGTATGTACGGGTCGTACCTACTTCTCGTATGTCTTTGACTGGCTGAAATTTGGCTAAGTGTTGGGCCTTGGTACGACTCGTACATGCTTCCTACTTGTCCACCTGTGCTTCCGTATCAGGAGTCAGCCTTTTGGTTATATCTTCTCTTATCTTTCCACAACTTCTACACTACGGACCAGACAAGCATTGTACGACTCGTACTGAGAGTCATAGGATGCACTCTTCATACTTAGCCTTCTGAAACTTCGCATGATCTTTAGTACGTCTCATAGCAACATCCTACGGCTCGTACTGAGAACTGTGACTTAAGCCTATTTTTTACACTTTCAGGCTATCTTTTGCACATTCTTGCTCCAATACATATTTATCCTGTAACCAAAGAAAAAGTGTCTTATATTCATATAAACATACCTAAGTCCATGCTATTTTCCTAGTTTTGAGATTCGAAAGTGTTGTAAACTCACAGCATATCAACACCCTAAATTTATGAATTTTGCATGTCCTCAGGCAAAGAAAAGAAAAACTAAATACGATGCAGGCAAAGAAAAGAAAAACTAAATACGATGCTTAACTAGAAAATAAACCTAGAATACTACAGCCAATACTAAACAAATCTTTCACTATACATTCAATGATTTTTGACCCTTTTCCATGAACCAACATAAGCTAATGTACTAGAAGCAACCAGAAAACATGATAAACAGGGATCAAGACATGTCATCTAGCTATCAACAGGTAATCAAGTCATCACCGATGCTTTTTAAACAAACCAATGGTAAAAGTAAACATAATCCATGTACCCTCACAACAAATGAAGTCTCCACTTATAGATATAGTGTCAAATATTTCACGGGACTAAACAAGTGAGATGCTCACTCTCACAAAGAAGTCTCAAGTACTATGTATCAGATACCATAGGCTTGCCCTTATTTTTCTGTTTCGATTTGTCAGATGGTCAGATTAGGATCACTATAGGACTTGTTGTGGATTGTAATGTAGGCTTTAGGGCTGGACATGATAAATATGAAAGATTTTATGAGTGACTATCCCTTTCTTGGCACTACATACATTGACTTCACCATTCACCTATTTCACCTTTTATGCTTTTCATTCCTTTTCACCTCTTTTATGTGAATTTGTATGGGTGTGGTGTATTTTCAACTTTTTCAAGCATTTTATATTTATTGTTTTCTTTTTTTCTTTTTCAAGATTTTCAAAATTTTTCATCTCTTTTTTTACACCACACCTCATTTTTAATCTTTTCTCTTTTCTCTCCCTTTTTCTCGTTCCCACAATTTATGAACCCCTACTCCATCCACCCTCAACTTACGCATTTTTCCTATGTTGAAGTTCACAATGTCCAAGGAAGTACCAGGCCAAAACAGGTTCATTATAAAAAATGGGTACGGTTCATCGGTTAACCAAAGTAAAATGGTCTATTAAAGGCTCAAAATTGGGATCAAGAGAATCATATAATTTTGGTAGGGTTATTTAGGATAAAAGTGATCTTAATGAAGAACAAACTATGATCATATCCTAACCAACCATCCTTAGCTATGCAAAGACCAACCAGGCAAGTTCTAGATCTTCAACACAATACTGAACTAAGTATTACAGCTGACTCACTCATGGCACATGACTTATATTCTCTTTACCTGTTTGGTTTACACATGACTTAACAAGACTCATCATGCTAATACACTAAATAACATCAAAAGATCCACAGAAATCATGCATGCAGTCACAAATACATAGCTAGAGCATAAAAAATTTTAAAACAGGGTTAATTTTTTTCAAAAATTAAAACTAGTACATTTTCATTGGCTGAGTACTCCTAAGTTATTTTCTAATTAAAAAAAATCACAAAATAAGAAAATTAAATCCTAAACATGCCGGTTCTACTAGATAACATGTCCGAGGGAAAAGAAACACGACAAGAAAAACCCTCGGTCGAATAAAAAAATCCCAAAAAATCACAAGTACACCCCCTCCCCTTTTTGAAAATTGCGCTTCGTCCCTGAAGCATGAACTATAAGAATGTAGGGAAGGGAACATACATGTGGCGCTCTAGGTGCTCCTGTTGTCCTGCATAGGAGGTACCTCCACTGCAATCGTGGCGCTAGCGGTAGCCGACACACTCAATGAAGTATCTATAGGGGGAGCGGTTACCCCCTCAATNCCTGAAGATGTCTCGCACCCTAGCCGCTGCCGCATTCCCATTTTCATTTACATGAGACACAACCTGCTGGTTGACCTAGGCAGTCATGGTTTGTGCTAACCCTCAATAGTCTTGGCCGCTTCTACGGCCTCTGTGTCAATCAGGGCTGAAGGTGGCTCAACTGAAGAGTCATGACCACTGGCAAGATCGGGCTAAGTCATGGTGGCGCTACATGCTCCTCTAGCTTTCTCCTGCAGCTCTGAGATATATGAGTCATGAGTCTGCAGGCTCTCTGCTCATGCCCGCTTGCGCTCTCTCCTTTCCTTCTTTTATTTTCTTCCTCAGACTCTCCTCTCCAACATCATCGTAAGCTCTTTTCTTTCCCTTATATCCAGAACTATCTCGGCTCCCAACAAGCCACCAAATCAATCTCCTTATCGGGCTCTACATCGAGTTCTGGAAGAGTGGGGGCTGCTATGACTGTCGGTTGTCGTGATGACAACTCGGCTACTTAGCTCCGAAGAGCCCCCACCTCCTCACGAAGATGCTGGTGTCCGTTTGCTCTGCCATACACACATTGAATCGACTCTCAAATCCATTCAAGCGAGCATGTAGGGTCTGAGCTGCTGTATCTATCTCCGCTTTGACCCATGGATTTACGTTTTCCATCATAGCTTGTTTTTCTTTCAGCCATGGTCAACCTTTTGGCTAGTTTTTGGAGGAAATCCTGAGGCACTAAAACATTCCCTGTTGGAGTCTGAGTCTGTAGGCTAGGCTTTGGTATAACTAAAGTGCTAGGAGCTGACTCTAAATGACCGGCATCTGTAGCAGGTGTCTCGCTTTGCTCCTGTAAGGTGGGGGCATTCACCTATGCGCTCCCTACTGGCTAGACAAATGGAACTGTTGTGGGAAGCCGAGCTCAGATTACTTCATTTCATCCCGGATAAGGCTGATGTCTGCAATCCTCTGGCCTCCGATCAAATGCTCCTCACACCGTCGTATTGGCACTGCTACCTCTGTGCATAGTTTGAATACAAGACTCGAGAATGGGATGGTAGTGCTCAATCCCACCTCCCGATCTCATATCTCCTCTGTGATGATCCTCGGGTTGTTGATAGGATATCGAGACATGAGGCATGCCACCAAAGCTGCTCTGTCAGCACTCAATGTGTTTTTGTTGACTGTAGGTGCTAACCGGTGGCGTACTAGTGTCCAGCATGCTTTTTCTATGAAGTTCAGTGAGTTCTTTGTAACATTCTTTCCACCAGTAACCCACTCAGCTTCCTCCTTATCCTCAGCAATCATACCTACCAACCATTGCAGCTGCCTCTGCCTTTCCTGCAATCCCAAATTCCTGATTTGTTTCATTACCTCCACCCTGTAATCATACTCCGGCATCATCTGTGTAGGCACGAACTGTGGTCTATACAGAACTCGAGAGATGGTCTGCTCTGATATGTCTACCTCCCATCCTCGGACCAACACACTCTCCATTTAGGGCTGGTCTTTTATTTTTTCCCCTCCTTAGCCTTTTGCTCCATGGTGGCTAAATAGTTAGCGTAGAACTCCCGAACCAATTTCGCGGTATACTGAGCTGGAGTCTTGGCATCCACTCGAAGCCATAGAAGATGAATATCCGCTTCATATCCTCAACTTCATTAAGTGAGTTTTTGAGGATCTGTGGTTCTTCCTGGATGCTTTGCCTTGGCTTGTTTTTAGCGGTGAGAGAAGCCTTGCTCATAAATTTCTCTAGCTCACAGCACTCTCTACCGGACTGTGCCGGTTCTCTCTAGATGGAGTCTATTCTTGTGTAGCATTAGGATCCTCCTCCTCTGATTCATCGCTGCCACTTGTCTCACAGGATTGGGTCTCCTCAGACCCTTCTTTTGCATTTGAGTCATTTCCTGACTCCTGATTACCTTCTCTAGCTCCCTCCTCAGACTGGGGAGCTTGAGCAGATGTGACAGTAGCTGCTTCGGCTTTTGCTTTTTCTTTTTCCCAAGTGATTCTAGTTCTATTAGTGTTTGAAGTATCTACTTGGTACTCCTCAACTCAACCACTAGGGGAGTTGCCTGCTTGCTCAGCCTCGGACTCAGATGTTTCATCATGTAATGTTCTCCGGGCAGTTGCTTTGGATGCTTTGCGCTTCATTGTAATTTTTCCTGTAGAGAAGAGAATTAGAATTCCATATCTGAGAAAGAAAAACTAGAAAAGAAATTTTTAGATTCTCAACATGAGTTGGCAGTACGGGTCGTACCATGGAGGTACGACTCGTATAAAGTCCCAACAACTTTGCACATTACGATTCACAGGTATGACTCGTACCACGAAGGTACGACTCGTACCTTGAGTCGTCTGATAAAACCCCTATACTATCATTTTCTCTGTATTTTTCCATGACTCATGGTACGACCCGTAGGTCAATTCCATGAGTCGTAGGAAGGACTCTTCTGCCTCATCTGGCTTAGCCCTGTTCAGGTCCTGGGTACGAATGCACAGTACGACTCGAGTGACAAACCACGAACCATACCGTGTTTCGTGCGACTTTCTTGACTTATTCAATTTTTTCCAGTTTGCAGGATTCTTTTTCATGATTTGGGTACTCAGATTTCCCAGGTCTAGGCATGTCATTCAATCGATTTAACACTACTCATCCCTCTCCTTTTTAATCACTACCCGTAACTCAAGTTTAAATGCTTCAATGCATAAGTTCATCTCCTAAATAATGTTTTCCTTGTCGCTTATAGTTCAATAATACCCCTGATCATTGTCCCCCTCAAATTTTTCGAGCAAACACAAAAACTCACAGGGGTTTGACAATCATGACTTCAAGTAAATAAGTTTCTCGATATTAAATACAATACACTTACTTATTGCTTCTTTCTTCGACTGATAATCAAGAATGTGAGTTGAAATGCACTTAATTTGAGCAAGAAATTGCTCGTAGGTTCTTTGTTTTTGAGTCACGGGTGTGAGGGATTCATAGGTAGGGCTCGTTCTTTGGTTTTGTTTGCGTGGGGAAAAGGGTCGTGTTAGGTCTTAGGCTTAAAATAGGAGAAGGGTAGATTTGAAAATCTGGGTCGAGTCGGGTAAGTTTAGAGATTTTGACC
This sequence comes from Datura stramonium, assembly GCA_018107945.1. Classification (NCBI taxonomy): domain Eukaryota; kingdom Viridiplantae; phylum Streptophyta; class Magnoliopsida; order Solanales; family Solanaceae; genus Datura; species Datura stramonium. The sequence goes on from JACEIK010001241.1 coordinate 166,097, forward strand.
CATCACGACTCGTCCTTTGGACCCGTAAGTCAGAGTTTTGAAAACTTACCTGAGGACCTACAAGTACATCCCACGACTCGTACAAGGTGGGTACGATCTTTATGATTACTCATAGGTCTTTGCTTTGAAATACATCTCTGAACCTCACCACGCCTCCTGCTATGGCTCGTATGATGCTGTCATGAGTCGTACTAAGAGTCGTAGCAACTACTCTTTCAGCAATTTTTTCTGCCTCCTGTTTTTGTTTTCCTTATACACTAAACAAACATTAGTTCAATCACTTGGGTTTCCTCCCAAGAAGCTCTTGATTTAACATCGCGGAATGACGCAGGTGGCCCCGTTACTCAGACTTCACCAAGCCACTACTTAGGTTGCCTCTCAAGAAGCACCTGATTTAACATCGCGATACGACGTAAGTATCTTAACTGCTTAGACTTCGTCAAGGAACTCGGGATCATCCTCCACTGTATTAAATGCTTGGATTTTCCAAGAGGTGCCCTGGATGAGACAATATAAAACAAACAAAAACGTAAAAGAGGAAATAACAACCAAAAGTTAAATGCAAGAAATTAATATAATCTTCGCCATATTTTCTGGCAACGACGCCACTTTTTGATAAAGCTCAAACCATACCTCCTATTGAAGTATGAAGTAAACGTTGTGATCACGGGCAAAAATATCATGCCCGTGATACGCTTTATAACTTAAATTAGTCGGGTTGTCTAAGTTATCTAATAAATTTTCATGTGATTTTATATAAATGTGAAGATATTAAAATGTGAAGATATGTGCTAACCAACATGATTAGCCTTGTTTTGTAGGTTTTGATGACTTTTGAGGAGCTAATCCATGAGTTGGTGAAGTAGAGGCTTAGAGACGGAATCAACACGCGAACGCCGGTAAAGAGTGCAGGCCCAAAATGTTTCACCCGCACGGCCTAAGCAACGTGCCACGGCAGGTGTGCTGCCCAATACAGCCCACCTGCGTGTTGGAAACATGCCACGCAGGCAGGCTGCGCGACATGGAGAGGGTTAACGCACTGCTCAAGCAATATGCCAATGTTGCCAACGCTGCAGTGCCGCCGAGGCCAATTCTAGGTGATTTCCATATGGGAGCTTTCGTTATGCCTCCGTGTCATGTATGCTCATGATACACTCCAGACACGGAGCTGCCTCAAGACAGGCCAAATTTAGCACGTTCTCCATTTACTATAAATAGGACCCCAGGCTCCTAATTCCATTTGGTCACGATTTTACTCGAAAACCGCCTAGGAGCGAAGGGAGAAGTGGGAGAACCTATCTAGGGTTTGTCAAATTCCCCTTCTCATCTACCTATCTCGTGTGGCATGTAGCTTAGAGCAGATTAATAGTAGTGTAGAGAGTTTTATGAACATGAATGGCTGGTGAACTCTTCCTCTAGGTTGAAGCCACGGATTATGATTATGATTTTTATGAAATTGTTTTGGAATTAAGTTATTGATTGTTGTTTTGTCTTGCATTCCAATTTGTTGGTTATTTTTATGATTGATCACCATGAAAGCATATTTGTTAGCTCGGGTGATAGCTTGAGAAGGCATTACCTAGGTCAGGACATGAGAATGTGGGGAGCATGAAGTAATCTCTGGAGAGGTTCTCGCTGCTTTGGATAGAAATATACCTAACACCGCTTGGTTGACACACTAGGTTATGAAAGACTAACTTGGGATGTCACATCCCCACTCGAATAAGTAGTTGGAGGCTAAGTTGAGTTAAAATGATTGTGACGCACGAAAGTTCCCTAATCGTTTCCCGTAAAACACAACATAATTGATTGCCCGCGACTAGAAAAGCCAAACTCGCTCACAATGATGCAAAGGAGGCTAGATTGCCGTGTTTGAAATGCCATGAACATGCAATTCTAGTTATGTGAAATAACAATTGATAGTCCCATGCTTATTCCATTGTAAATGTTGGCTCGCATGGATTATCCGGTTTTAACTCTATGTTGCTCCTACGCATTTCTGCATTTCATTGACCCAAACTTAGACTTAATCGCTCTTCAATCGAAAATGTCTATCACCAACTCTTTAGATATTTAAGATCACACTAGAAATGATAGTTAGGAGGAATGGGTCCAGTCCTGTGGGTTCGACAATCCGGTTCTTAAAAGAGACACTATATTACTTGCACGACCCGTACACTTGCGACGCGCGATGTGAAAAAGAGCCGTCAAATTATTGGCACTCTCGCGGAGACGTGTTGTCAATAAAGAATCCACTAGAGGTTGGAGTCGATCCTACAGGAAATATAGAAAAGCTAGACTAAAGCCGCAGGCGAACTTTGTTGGGTAGTTACTTAAAAATTTGAGGGTTCTAAAGAAACAATAATTAAAATAATCAAGTAAAATTTTGGTTGAAATCAAGAATAAAAGATAATTAGGTTTGTGTTCCCCATAGATTCATAACTGCTTCAGGTATACATACGTGATCATCACCAATGCTTGCTTGTAGAACTGATAACTTAGGCTCATCCAAAACGATCGGTTCGCCCCTATTGAATGACTATACTCAATCATCGTCGCCCTATGAGCGATTGCAACCAACAACCATTATCAATGTGTCCCAAATTCTAACTATCTTGCGACCACAACTCAAGTTAATACAATGATCATCAAGATCAAGGCTTGTTGTAATTTCTTCCTCAATCTCTACTTCTGCTCAACAAAAGAATTTAAAAGTTCTAACGTTGTACACCATTAAGAAATGTTTAAGTATGAAGACAATACAATACAAGTGTTCTGCATTGGTTTTGAATCACTCTTATATAATTCTTAGCTTGTTAATCCACCATGTCTCCAAATAACTCTAGCTATGGAGGTTTTAGTCTCTCATAGTTGCAAGATTGTGATTTTGCATTCATAATTAAATACATAAATCAATACTTACAATTATGAATGAGAGAAAAACTTCTTTAAATAAATTAGCAAAACTTCAAGAACAAATTATGAAGATCAAGAGAAAATCAGAAAAAGGTTGATCACAAGTCAATCAACTCAACTCTATGTTCTATCCCTCACCCTCATGTCCTCTAATGTTAACTAACTAATTATTTCTTAAGGGAAAATAAATATGAAAAGTATTTATACAGACATAAAAAAATCTTTTCCTAGGCTAACAGGGTGAATTTCCATAACTGGATGTCGTCTCGTGTCACGACCAATCCTGGGTTTACCCGTATGTATGTACGAGCTGGGTACCTGCTTTCGTATGTCTTTGACTGGGCAGAAATTTGGCTAAAAGTTGGGCCTTGGTACTCATACATGCTTCCTACGATTCGTACTGTGCTTCCGTATCATGAGTCAGCCTCTTGTGCAAATATTCAGAATCTTTTCACGACTTCTACACTATGGCCGGCAGATAAGTATTGTACGACTCGTAAAGTGAGATTCGTAGGATGCACTCTTTCATACTTATCTTTCCGAAACTTTGCACGATCTTCGCACGGCTCGTAGCAACATCCTACGGCTCATACTAAGAACTGTGACTTAAGCCTATTTTCCGCACTTTCGTGCTATCTTTTGCACATTCTGATCCAATATATTTATCTTGTAACCAAAGAAAAGTACTACTCCTATATCCATATGGGCCACATGGCCTAAGTCTGTACATGCTATTTTCTTAATTTTGAGCGTCAAAGTGCCGTAAACTCACACCACATCACAAGTATACATGATCATGCAAGTAATACAAGATTTTGGTCCAGATATCATTTTCACAAATACTTTAAGGATCGATCATTATCTAGTTTGAATTTCCGATTTAACTATTCGAGGTAAATAATTTTTGCATATGTATTATGCTACTAATTTAGGTAAGAGAAAGCAGTAAAACCAATTGCAATGCTAAGATGGATAGGTTTTATCAAATGACCCGGGAGAGAGTGGTCTAGGACTCTCGTAAACTGACAACTAAGTAGTTGACTTGTCCGATCATCATGCATATCTATTTTTATGAGTTACTAGTCAGAATTATTATTTATTGGAGCATCATGCCAATTACTCTAAGCCTACTTGACTATCATGATGTCTATATTCCTATGATTTATAGATAATAGCAAAATGCATTTGTATATCTTATGTATTCATCTAAGCGAGGATAAATTGGGTATATCTCATCCACACGGCGATTCCTTATCTAGAATTTTACAAACAAGCTCTACGATTCTACTATGCTTGCAATTTCTTCTCCCCCGTGTCCAATTAAAGTGCCACAATGTATTTAATAGTTGTCTAGAAATCAAATAATAAGATCAAGAATAAGTGAAAAACTTAAACCAAAACTAATATTTACGAGAAATCTTCAAACATCAATTCATGTCGTGCTAAAATACAAGAATTCTGAAGTTTAACTACTCATGATTAGAATATAATGACAAGAATTCATGAATAATATAAGGAAGGTTTTACAATAATAATAAGAAGGTGAAAGATAAACCCTAAAAAATAATATTCTTCACCCTTGATCTGCATCAAATGGTGATAATCCTCATAAAAATTGAGTTGTAGACATATATATAGAGTACCCAAAAGTGAACGAACAAAAATACCCCTTAAAAATAACTCAGTGAAAAGTTCTCCTGAATGGTCTGGCATGATGCAACCTACAAAATAATGATCTTTAATCCTTTATTTGCATCTAATGGATGATAATTCCACAAAAATTGAGTTCAAGACGTATACATAGAGTATCCAAAAATATCCCGACGAAAATACCCATTAAAAAATAACTGGTGGAGAGTCCGCCTGAATGGCCTAGTATGATGTGACTGGTGTAGCATAGGGGCCACTTTGTAGGGGTTCATACTCTCATTGGCAGGGATCATGATTGCAGAACGACATGGGCTGTGGTTTTCCCGAACGTCTTCATCTTGTGGTTCTTTGCTTTTCTTCCTATTTCAACTTGTGCATTTTTGAATCGCAGACTCATTATATTGAAGTACTACTCAAACTTCAAAGCCTCAAAAGTATCAGTTTTAAGTTCCAAATCTTCATCTTCCTACGAATTCCTTCAAAAACACAATATTAAGTGCAAAATAGTCAAAGTTGTACTCAAATGACTAAGAAAGAGCCCAAATGCAAGAGAATCAACGGCTAATACATGTATTTTATGCCTATTATCATATAACACACTAATTTAGTAAGCATATTGAAATTTAGGCATACGTAACGAAACTAACAATTCAGGATCATACTTGCATCTAACATAGACAACAAAAAATACACATTTTAAATCAAACATAAAATTGATACTTATCTCTTGGAAGTGTACCACGAATCAATCCTCTTGAAGCTATTGCACAAATCGTCCAATGTCTCTTCAGGTCGGCGATCTTTTATTATAGCCTCAAAAATCTCCGAGTAGGGGAATACTCATGTGGACAAGTACTGCATCTCAAAAAGGTCAAAGTTCTTCCATCATCTTTCATGGAGGAAGAGAATCCTATTTATAACCATGTTTTAGGGTATAAAATCTTAGTCCCAAAATGTATATAAATCTTTCTCCAACAGAAGCAAACTTTCCTTCTAGAAGACCAGTTTATTCTACCCAAAATCTTATAAGATTTTACTTCTTTTAGAAAATTGATTTCTTCCTTTCAAGTTCATTAATTAATTTATTATAGCAAGAACCAAATATTTAATTAGTAAGACTTTCAATTATGGTATTAATTCGCAGAAATGAATTAACCTACCATAATAAATTATAGATTATTCCACTAAAATTCATAATTGCAAACAGATAATTTCAAAATCATTCATTAAATCTATTTAACTCCCATGTTAAGATTACAGATATCAATCCATCGAATAAAATTTTTGGATTATTTAATTCATTGATTAATTCAATCCTTTATTCAAATGCTTAACTTATTTTTTTGCATCTAATATAAATTCACTTGCAAGGTTTTCACATGAAAACTTATAAGCAAACATAAAGGGATATCATCAATCTCAAGGCCAAGACATGGATCCCATCAACTAATTATTATTTCACAAATATCATTTGTCATCATCCAACCTATTGAGAACATTTTAACTCACAAACAATCGAGTTTCACCCTTGATAGATCAAAATAATAAAAAAATTACATTGATCATAATAATTATATCAAGATTAAGAGTATAAGTATATAAAATGATCTAGAGAATTTATTTTATTAAGTCATATAAAATACTTATCTCTACTTGGTCCGTTCATCAAGGATACAAAAATGTACTAGCATAAGAAGTTGGAATTATACCATTCCCATAATCAAGATAAATTATATTTAATCTTGTGCCACAATCGTACCCATGAATTTGTCTAATTTTTCATCTTAGATTGTGAACACATATACACTTTATACTTATAAGAACCGATGATTTAATCTTCTGTGTATAAACTAAACTCTATACACTAAATCATCTAATTATATAAGTAAAAGACACATCGACTAATATATGATTTATTTAAACCTTTATTAAAATTGAATAAATAATAAGTTCATAAAAATACTATATCTAACACATGGTTAATAGTACATAACCCATGGTTAATAATATATCCCAACAATCTCCCACTTAGAATTTTAACCATTAGAATTGTTAGAATATACCATATCTATCACGGTATATTCTTACCAATATCCCACTTATACTCTTAACCATGCAAACCTAACTTTTACGAAATTCTTTTACACGATTTTCACAAATTTTAGCCAATAAGTCTTTACAAAAGGAACTTGCCAAGTTATTTTCTAATGCAACTTCTTCTAATAGTGATTCATCGTAACTGATTGGTTATGTATTAATATCTTTCAGAATTCTATGATGAAACTCTCCCAAGAGTATACACCGAATTCGATCTAGTTTATCATTCTCCCACTACGACTAAGTACTATCACTACTATTATCACACTATAATGTGCTTGAGTCTTAATTTTTTCTTCATTACCTTAAAGTATTGAAATATTATAACTTCATATAGTGTTATTTGCTCTAACATCACTCTCACTACTTTGAGGTAATGAATTTCCTTACATCTATTAACGTTTCTCCCACTACATAAATGCAATGAAACGTCAATTCAATTTTGGTTAGATGTCTGAACTTCTAAATTTTTTTAGATGACTCATTTGTTATTTTTTTTGCTTAGTCCTGTAAAAACTAATTTACTTCTAGGAACATGGTTTATTAAATGGTCCTTTTTCTAGAACTGCATTTGTATCAATAATTACCTCTATTTTTTAGGACAATAAAATGAAACTCTTTTTTTTTTCCTTGTGATATCCAATAAATACTCACACATTTGTTCTTAATCCCAACTTATTCTGCTTCCATTTCAACACACGTGTTGGACAACTCATATATGAATATGTCACAACCGACTTACGTCAATCCACAGTTCCATAAGTATTAAAGGTACTGACTCTGTAAGGAATTAAATTAAGAATGTAATTTGAGTTTCTAAGAAATATCCCACGATAAAAAAAATGAATAAGTTAATCATTAATCTTATCATCTGCATAAGAGCTTTTTTCTTTCCTCTTCTTCACGTCTATTGTAGAGTAACCGATGTAGACAATTGATTGCAATTCCTCTATCTCGATAAGTGATTAATGAGCTCTCCAACAGGTACTCGCCACTATGATGATCGTTAAAGTGACTTAATGTATTTTTCATGATGTTTTTTCATCCGCCTTAAATACCTTGACTATTTCAAACATTCAAACTTATGGAGTACAATAAATATATTCATATTCTGAGTAATCTTTTGTGAGTGACACAGCACAACCCAAAATCACCTCTTGCCTAGATGCTCATTTGACCACACTAATCGGTATGGATTAATTCAAATTTATCACTAGCTATTTCCTTTTTAAAAGGAATATACTTTGGTTCATTTTTTTCCTTTTAAATAGGACTCAAAAGTTGGTAGTGTCTTCACTTAATGAACCTTTAAGTCCATCAATTAACCAACTCGATGTCCTATCTAGAATAGACTTAAAAACTAGTGGACCGTATAAGTTTCATCAATATTAAATAATATTTTCTCTTAAGGGATAGATTAATATTACTTAGTTCAAGAAAGATATTAATAATAAAGAGTTTACGCATTTATGTAGCTACACAAGAGATAAAAAGTTTATAAAGTTCAATAACACAAAAGTTATAAGAAGAATAAACTGAATATCCATCTCTTAATTGTTTAGAAACCTAAATTAAATTCTTTCTAACAAAGGTATATATACAATGTATTCTTTAAATTAATCTGATATCTTTGAGAAAAAGAATATATTCTTGAATAGTAGTAAGTGAAGCGGATAAAGTATGTTGGGAATCTGAGATGTAACATATTAAATAAATCATAATAAGATGATAAACTGAATTATTAAATTCAGACCGCATTCATCAATATACATATATACATGCATCTGAATAATAAATTTCATGGAAAATACTATCTATGCAATGTATATATATTATGCAAGATTAATACAATTCAAAAGAACAAAACCAACTCGCTTGAGAGCAATTACTTTTAGTCAATTGTATATAGTTATTGAACACTGTTCCATTGATCCAACATGTAGCTCAGTTGGAGAGTTAATACAAGTTATCAATAGCTAGTAACGAAAAATACAGTAATTGACCGTAACGAGTCTATCCTATGGGGAAAGAAGACCAACGTCAACATGTAAACTCATTACTTCTATCAATAACTAGTGATTTTATTCCGTTGACAACCCACAATAAATTTATCCGTTATGGATGAAGACCTAAAGTCAACACATAAATTTATTATCTAACTTGCTATATGAATTAATATTGATCACCACTTTACATGTCTGTCTTAAAATTTCAAAAATGATCCAACATATAAACTCAAATGGAGAGTTAACACATGCTATCAATTACTAGAAATTTTACCTAGTGAACTTGTAATAAATTTATCCATTCTCAAAGGAAGACCTAAAGTCAATACATTAATTTATTATCTCACTTATAATTAATAGCGATCTATAGAAATTGATTCATATCACCATATGAACACGAACAATTTATACATGATACATTGAGAATATCAATGATTTAATAAAATAATCCTATTGGATAGAAACTTGTTATTAATCATAATTCTCAATCAAGGCATAATACAATTTCACATGAAAATAAAATAAGAATATTCAATGACCTCAAATAAATAGACCAGCAGAAACTATTTATTAATCATGAAGTCTTATTCAAATAATATAACATGCATGTGAAATAAATTAAAGTAATGTATCATCTAATATTAAAATTCAAAACACACCACATATATATCTATGCATCTTGAATAGTAAATTCTCGATGTGAAAAGGACCACTGCAACACATATGTGATGTAAGATTATTCACTTAATAAATTAAAATTAAGGTTAACTCGATGGAGAGTATATTATTAATTTACGTCAAGTGAATATCATTATTATCATCTCTAGTTCCATTGATCCAATATGTACCCATTGGAGAAAGTTAATGCATGTTATCAATAACTAGTGACTAAAACCACAGTAATTGACCATAACGAATCTATCCGATGGGGAAAAGAAGACCAATGTCAATATGTAAACTCACTCATTAAATTACTGTTATATATCAATGGAGATCATAGAGATTGAACCCTACCACCACTGGTTGAAAGAAAATAATCTTTTCTTAATTTTTAATTTTTCATAAAATAGAAAAATACTCAAAACACATCAAAACGACTAATGACCAAAACAACGTTAGTCACTACAAAGCTATGGGTCTTGTTTAATGGATCGTTTACGATGAACCTACTCACCTCTCAGTCAATTAGAGTTCGTAAAATTTTCGATCTCCAAATCTAGACCAAATTCAAAAAACAGCCAATTCAGCCTAATTTAAGAAAAAAATAATCTAATATATATTCTTATCATATATCAATTCATGTTAAATCATCATGCATAAGCAAGTTCTAGATTTAACATAAATAAAATCGATATAAAGAATAGTGTTTTCATATTTATCAAATTTTAATCCAACAAACTACCTAAAACCTTATCTAAAATGCAATGCACTTAATGAAGAATGACATTGATACTACAAATTTATGAGCATCGTTCATGAGGTCGTTTTTTATGGTCTCATCAAATTTGTGTCAATCGAAGATCATGAAAATTCATGACCGCCAAACTATGACCAAATGTGAATAACCGTTTTAGACAAAGTTAAGGATTAAAAAACCTGAATTAAGTTTTCATTTCTCCTAGTTATCAATGACCACAAGGTATACAATGTGTGTTTTCTTCAAGCAAGACACACAATATCACCTTACAACAAATTGTCCTCTAGATTAATACACATGAGAATTCAAGATATTATGTTTATCTCCTTTGAGTTAAAACCCCGCACATCTTCTTATGAATTACACTATGTTACTAGTATCTAAGATAAATCTCCTTGGTAGATAAAACTCTATCACTAGCATACACTTATCCACATGACAATTTACACATGATACATTGAGAATACTAATGACTCAAATAAATAGATCACTTTAGTAGATCCTATTTATCAATCAATCATAATCCATAACTCTTAATTCATGTATCAATATCATCCCACACATGTATAAAATTATAAGAATTTTCAAAGATTTCAAATAAATAACTATTCTAATGATAACTATTTATTAATCACAAAATTCTTTTTTAACTTATAATATATTATATAAATGTGTAATAGATAATGCTCATATAATCAAAGCTATCAAAAATCATAGCCCAACATTATTCCAAGAATCAACGACCACTGATTTCATCCATATATAAATAAGAAGAATTCCTTTTTATTATAAAATGTTTCAAGATCTCATTAATATAAAATCAAGAAATTCCTTCAATGGCATGTAGAATCTTATTCAATCACACAAAATAAAGAAAAAGGTGGAAAAATCTCCATTCCTGCCGACAACCTTTTTTTTTAAAAAAAAAATTAATGATTGATTCTCAAGAAAATTTATGAAACCCTAAAATTGTGTTTGGACTATAATGTTATACCGCTGCCATGACTTATTGAACACATCAAGCAATTTTCTTTACTTCTTAATTTAAATAAAGAATATGCCACAATCCATTAGATTGATACGTACCGTCCAGAATTGCTTTTGATGTAGTCGAAGGCTTTCAACGGATCAAACAATGTGTTATTGCATTCCACAACATATATATTCAAGTTATCTAATTAGATGCACCGTGGCTCTTGATGCCAATTGTTGGAATACAGATATACACAGTGGAAGCAACAATTCAGGATCAAACTTGAATGTAATATAGACAAATATAAAAATACGGGTTTTAATTAAATATAAAATTGATATTTATCTCTTGAAACGTGACAACGATCACCCTTCAAGATATCGCAAAATCGTCCAATGCGTTCTCCAGTGTTTGCGACCTTCTCGCTATAGCCTCAAAATCTCCGAGTAGGGAATACTTATGTGGGAAAATACCGCATCTCTCAGAAAGGTCAAAGTTCTTTCATCATCTTTCATGGAGGAAGAGAATCCTATTTATAACTACGTTTTTTAGGATATAAACCCTAATCCCAAAATGTATAGGAATCTTCTCCAAGTAATAGTTAAACTTTCCTTCTAGAAGATCGCTTATTTTAACTAAAAATCTGCAAGATTTTAATTTTTCTAGAAAATCGATTTCTTCTTTCCAAGTTCATTAATTAACTGTGCATAGCATGGACCACATATTTAATTAGTGTTTTCTACCAATGGTATTAATTCTCAAAGTGAATGAAATAAATATCATAATAAATAACAATTATTCCACTAAAAATCGTGAATTGCACTCCCCTCGGTATAATTTCAAAATCGTCATTAAATCTTATTTAATATAACTTGATTAAATAATATTGAGATATATACTATTAACCAATCACAAAAACAAACAATATTATTATAAAACATTAATTAATTTAATCCTTTATTCAAATGCTTAACTTATTTTATGTGTCTGATACTAAATCCACCTCAAGCAGTGGTTTTTCACATGAAAAAGTTATAAGCAATCATAAAGGGGTATCATCAATCTCAAGGATGAGATATGAATTCTTATCAACTAATTATTATTTCTCAAATTTCATTTGTCATCCAACTATGAACATTTTAACTCACAAAAGATTGAGTTTCACCTTTGATAGATAAAAAACAAACAAATTACATTGATCATAATAATTTTATCAAGATTAAGAGTATAAGTACATTTAATGATCTAGAGAATTTATTTTATTAAGTCGAGAAAATACTTATCTCTATCGGGCTCAATACGTACAAAATGTACTAGCACAAGAATTGAATTATACCATTCCCATAATCAAGATAAAATTATATTTAATCTTGTATTACAATCTAAGATGAATTGTGAACATATATAAACTTTACTTATTCATTAAATATTAAGAGATATGGTCGTTTAAATTTTATCCTAACTTTTTAAATAATAATATATTAAAAAAATCATAAATATAAAAAAAATAATATATTATTTATTTAAACCTTTATTAAAATTGAATAAATAATAGTTCTATAATAAATACTCTATCTAAACACATAGTTAGTAGTATATATCCCAACAACTATATGATAACATTGATCAAGTAATCTCATGAATTGGTCTCAGTTAATGAGAGTTCTACAGCACACTAGTTTAGTGCACGTGGACAGCAGATCATTGGATAGCGTGCTATTGATCACTACTTCCGTATGAGTACCATTTTCTCTTCACTTAACCCATCAACATCATTGGGTAAGCTAAAGCTTGCTGATGGCTCTACTACTCCCATTGTTGGGAGATTCGATTCTGACTTCAAAGAGACGGGTGGCCGCCGCTGCTCGAAGGCTGGGTAGGCCGTCTCTGCATCGAGATTACTCTCCTTGAAGGTGAAGCCCGTTTTGAAGGCAAGTCATGGTATCCGGGATCGACATCGAAAGGGAAGGCGTTTTTATAAATTTTTTTTTACTTATTATTTTGATCGAGCTTTATTTTTTAAGTCATTTAAGTTCCGGAATCGTTTTATGAAGACAAATATGTTCATCAACCGGTTTGGTCTTTAAATAGGAATAATAAGCTGGTGTCACTTTTGGTCGTAAGTTTCAGCAGAGAAATGGAGTAAAAAGAGAAGGTGAGGGCCCAATGCTGAGGACTGACTAGTATCCACATGACCACATGGCTCATTCAAATTGCCACATGTTTGGATACGTAAGATAATAAAAGAGATCTTCAACTGCAGCGCGTAACTGAAGGGAATAAATAGAGTTAGGTATTGGTAGTTACCTGGTCCCTTTCTTTCCCATATGACACCCACTTACCTGGCTCCTTTTTCCAATATCACAACCACTAACAAAAACTGAGAATCTGATTGAAATGGTATGGCTTGAGGAAAAAATATAATAAATAGGTTTGTAAGATTTTTTATAATTAAAATGATGAAAATATACAGGTAGTGAAACATTTTTAGTATGTACTTTATGCTAAAAATAAATAGACCGATTAAATATATTTACACTGAAAATGTTTTATTTTTATGAGCCTTTCATGAATATTTTAAATTTTCAAAATTTCAATTTTATAATTTCTTTCCTTAGTTTGGTTTTTTTATTTAATTCTTGAGAATATGAAAAAGTTATCTTTTTTCTGCGCTGATGTAATGACTATTCTAGAAAGCTTTTGCCAGCATTTTGGAAGGCTCATGCCTACTAAGCCGTAAGACACCTCACCAAATTACAAAGACACTCTTGCATTAGAGAGTCTTCTCCATAAATGATCCTTATGTCCCATTTAGTTAATTTAAACTTGAAGTGTGTGGTTTAATTTTTTTTAATTATTTTGTTGCCCATTTTGGTGTCAGACTCTAACAATTCCACCCTATATGACCCATGAAGCTTGACAGACATTTTCCATTAGTTCGACAATGCGAATAATAATATTACAAGAATAAAATATAAGGTAAAAACAAGCCTATATTACATTTAGAGAAAAGTTCAATATAAAAATATTTTTAATTTTTTTAATTTTTTTAATTTTTTTATCTTTTTTGATTTTTTTAATATTTTTAATTTTTGAAAATTTAATAGTTGTTTATATTATATATATGACAATATTTCATGGAGAAAATATTAGTTGAACATACTGTATTTCTAAAATTAGTAGTGTTATAACAAATATATTAAATTTAGCTAAATCCATCTAATTCATGCTCCATCTCGGCTGAATTTGTAAGGATCATTCAAACAAAATAATGCCGAAGGAACATATGATCATTTATAGAAAACTCTCTAATGTAAGCGTGTCTTTCTAATTTTGGGTGAAGGTTCCTTACTAAGTGTGAACCTTCAAAATCTGTAAAAATTATCATCAATAGTTGCATCAACGCAAAAAAGATAAAATTTTCAAATTTTCGCAGAATTAAAATAACATTGAAGGTTTTTTAGAACATATGAACATTTCTTGAAAATTTAAAATATTCACTAAAGGCTCACGAATAGTAGAGTATCTTCATGTAAATATATTTAAAGGTCCGTTGTTTTTTGGAAGTGAAAGTTGCACACTAAAGGTGCTCCACTACCTATATATCTCATCATTTTAATTATAAAAAATCTCGACAAACCTATTTATTATATTTTTTCCTCAATCCACACCATTTCAATCAAATTCTCAAATCACTCATTTTTCTATTGTCAGAAAAATAAAGATATTTTACTCAATATATTGTACAAGTAAGACACTAAGGGGCCATTTGGTTTCTGGTTAGAGCTATGCAGATATTAGTAATACATGAATTAATTATGAGGAATCTATGTATTATTTTATGTAGGGATTAGTTGTGTGTTTTAGTTATTCATGTATTAGTTATGTAGGTATTATTATACAAGTATTAGTTATGTAGAGATTAAGCAATACGGAATTATTAATTATTGAATACTTAATTTATTGTAAATTAATCTATATTATTTACAAATAAATAAGTAAATAATATAAAATTCTATTTTTTATAATTTTTTTTTAAAAATAGATTGTTTACATTGTGTAGTGAGTTAATAATTTTTTTTAGTTTAAAATTGTGTATCTCACATTACCGTAATGAGTAATTGACTACTTTAAAAAGAAATGATAATTTTTAAAATAATTTTTCTTTTCTTTAAAATAAAAAGTGATAGCAAATATCGGGTAAATGTACATTTAAAAAGTGATTATTTTTTTATAGTACTCAATTAGAAAAAGAATTGGTGTAATTCTATTATTTTAATCCATATATAACTAATATTCATATAACTTATTTCTCCCTTCTACCTTGTATAAATATATAGATTTTCCATAAGTTATGTAATTATTAATTATGTAGAATTATTAAAGCACTAACCAAAGCATCGTATAAAATTAATACATGAATAATTTTTATACAACATTTGGAATCTACCAACCAAACATTATATAAAAATTAATATATGAATAGTTTTTATCCTATTTAAAATCAAATGCACAAAATTAATACATAAACAACCAAGTTATTCATATATTAATTTTGTGCTTATCTAGTAACCAAATTGTTACATCTTGTGTTTCTAATATTTAGTCGGCATACTCGTACGTACCGAGAATTTTAGAGCACACGCGATGAGAAAGGGCCTGGAAAAAGGTCGAACGAGCGAATCGAGGTAGTAAGGGAGAAGGCCGGAGAGGCTGCAACAAAGGGCGACGGTCACGAATTCTCTCCCCGGGCGTTGGGCACCGTGACACGCCCTGTGGCCTCTGGCGCGATGGGGTCCGTGTCATGGACCCCTATCCACCGCCCAAAGTTATATATATTAAGATCTTTCAATTAATCTATTTGATAAGATAGACCTCATCCAGAATAGTAAGAAACGCCCTTTTCACGTGATTTCCTTCGATTACGCTGCTAAACGCGATCCAAACTCAAATTAACTCCATGTATCAAGTTCTAAGCCTATAGGGAGCATTACTATGGTGTTATTTTCTCAAAATATGCCCGAAAAATCGGAACTCCGCCGAGTAGAAGTCATCAGAATTGCTCCTAATTGATTCCTATATAGTCAGCGTGCATCAAGTAAGCATTTCTCCCTTCTAAATTCTCTAAAATTGCGGGCTTCGACCGTATTCTCAGGAAGTTGAAGTATTATTATTGGCTAGCATTGAAAGTTATCATTTTTAGTCAAACTTGGAATTGAAACTAGTCTCTTTCTCCCAGTATTACGGTTACAGCTTGGAAAAGAGCTTGGCTGGAATACAATCGAAACTTGTTAGATAATCAGGAATCAACAACTAAGGTATGTTAAGGCAAATTCCTTTGGCAAGTTAGTTTCTATAGCCATTGTAATGTTACCTGAATCCAAGAAAGGAGCTAGAAGTATTGTTGTGATTAGCTGTTGCTATTAGCTGAAACCGCATTCTGTTTAGCTTGGGATTTACCTGCCCCCGTATGGCCTTCCATAACAAATCCTAGGCTACTAACTGCAGCCGCACTGTGGCTATATGACGCAAGTTTCGAGGAGCGATATGTCGTATCCGTGAGATGATGCAAAGGTCCAGCAATATAGTCCATTCAATGGCTGGACTATTATTTCTATACTCAGATCGGGCAAAGCATACCCCATCGAGTCCGGTGCCCCGGGTGTAGTTATCAGGAGTCCACCATACTCGCACACAACTACCGGCTCAAGGGTCGAAAGCGTGCCCAAGTGTAGACCTGTGGGACCTAGAGGTTGTCTATAGTTACCATTGACTCATTGTGACCTCGTTAGGGGTATATAGAGATTGAAGTGTGATCGCCAGGGCTTATGGGGGCCCGAGTGGGTTATTTTGTGCCGATTGTACCTTCGGTTTGGCTGGGGTAGGTAAGGTTCTTGTTTGCACTATTTCATCGATAGATTAGGTGCCAGCAATTGGGTTAGTCAAGTAGTATCTCTCGTCCTTCTATTCAGTTGCTTTCAGTTTCATTTCAGTTTTATTCAGTCATGTTTACTCACCGCTCTTACATATTCGGTACATATGTACTGATGCCCATCTTTGGGCACTACATTACTTGCCTGCAAAAGGGATAGACGCGATCGGGCCTTCTTAGCTTTCTACCAAAGTCGAGAGTATTAAGTAGATCCTCCTATGGAGCTAATTAGTTAGAAGGTTTGGTCTTTTGATTGTATTATATGGTAGGTCGGGACCTTGTCTCGACCATTATTCCAGCTTAGAGGCTTGCATATTTTTTGCCGCATTCCCCGGGTTAGTTGTTGCTGCGTGTAGGGCCTATATATGTTTTATTTCATGTGACGGCCATGTGGGGCCTTGTTTAGCTACTAGATAGTGGCGTTGTCGACTATAGTATAGTTATAGTTACCTAATTTTCATTTCACCATAACTAGACAGCATGGTGATCTTGTCGACCCGCATAGTATTCCCTTCTATTGCTTGTTATTGGTTAGTTGTTTTCGTTTATAGGTTTCTATGTGGCCTTGTCGGCCGGAGGCTTTATTTATAGTCGAGATATAGCTCGTTGTTTTCTTGAATTAAGTTGTGGGCATGCACCAGACGTGCATAAGCCTAGCTAGGTCAGTCAGATTCCAGTGTGGCACTAGGTGCTAGTCATGCCTCTTAAGGTGGGGCGTGACAAACTTGGTATTAGAGCAAGTCGATCCTTAGGAGTCTCGCAAGCCGCCAAGTAGAGTCTTGTGTATGGGATGTTGTGCACCACATTATAGATAGAGGCTGCGAGGAATGTTAGGGTGTTTACTCTTATTTTCCACGTGCTATAGAGAGGTGCTTATAGGGTTGAGTCCTTAAGTTTACTATATTTTGCTTGCATACAAAGAAAATGTCGGACACGTGATGCATCACGATTGGTAGGGGAAGCTAGACGTCGCAGCACGAGAGGGCACTAGTAGGTGACCCAGTCAGAGCCAAAACCGATCAGAGGAGACAGCGAGACTTCATCTCGATCTCCCCAAAGACCGCCATGCCAGAGCCGTCTAGAGCTAAGATGTCGGCACCACCTCTAACAGCCCCTCTATACCGATACCATCGCACCAGCGTCAAGAGCGCTACCTTCATATTAGCTCAGATGATTAGCTTTCGCGGCGTCAGCCAGTGGCACCTTGTGGTTAAGCGAATCTTCGTGAGGACCCACAGAGTTCGAGGGTTCGAGAGTTCCTCGCATTTCACAAGGATTTCGATCGAGACGAGGACCTTCGCACTTGACCAGCTTGTAGAAGATCCTGCAGGTAATGCATGCCACACTTGGTGGAGTCGGTTGAGTTAGCGGCATTTCAGTTGGGTGGGACACAGGGCAGTTATGGTACGAGAGTTGGTAGAGGTCCCGAGTTAGAGATGTTCCCCTTCCGACTTGGTCCATCTTAGAGGCCTCGTGGGACCACTATTTTCCATGAGAAACTGGGATAGGCCCGGGTAGATCAGCTTCTCGCATTTGGAGTAGGGTTCAATGAGTGTTCAGGAGTACACTATGAGGTTCGACTCTTTGGACCGATATGCACCAACTTTCAGACACTATGCTATCCAAAGGCACCCGCTCATTATGGGAATAGTTTCAGAGTACGTCGACACTTGTGTTACGACCACCCTATGGGAGGATATGGATATCGCCCATATTCAGGCATTTGCTCAGAGTATTGAGGGTATCAGGCAGTGACTGCGGGAGGTAGAGAGGGCAAGTCCGGAGCAGCGCTGCGTAATAGACCTGGGGTGACACATAGGTAGATCTTTAGGTGGCCTAGACACGACCGCCGTGCAAACCACCTGTATTCCCCACCACCACCGCAAAGGAAGAAGGTGGTAGACCAGGCCATCGGGGGTAGTCACGACCGGGCGAGAGCTCACGGCCATCGGGTTCGCAATGCCAGAGAGGGTTAAGGTAGAGAGACTCACCGCGCCACCTTGACCTATTTACACCGACATCACCTTAGGGCATGAAGGTATGGTTCTACCGCATGTTACACCCAGGACAAGAGGGTCACATGATGAGGACAAACCAAATAGGGTTAGAGTGATCGACAGACAGATAGATCTTCAGAAGGGTCAATGGGTGGTTTCAAGATTCTATTAGGCGTACGCCTCGCCACTTGCAGAGAGGCCGAGGCAAAGTCGTGAGCATCGAGTTCAGGCACTGGTCCAGATTGCACCTATGCTTTACCGGGATGATAGAAGTCAGAGTCATTGCCGGATATTAAGATTGTGTATGCTGGACATTTTTTCTCATTCAGCTTATGTTTTGATAGACAAGGTTCAACTCTATCTTATGTTACCCCACTATACCGGAAGTTCAGATAACACCGAAACCGCTTTCAGAATGATCTTTTCGGTGTCTACACCCATCAATGAATTGATCATAGCTAAAAGGATCTACAGGATGCACAAGAGAGGTTGTTGGTCGCCAAACTTTGGTAGATTTAGTGGAACTAGAAATGATTGATTTTGATGCAATTATGGGTATAATGGCTAGCACCATTTTACGCCAATGTAGAATGTTGACCAAGAATGTTCGATTCCACTTTCCAAAGAGGAGGCTGCAGATTGAAAAGACAATACAAACACACCAAAAGGTAGGTTTATATCTTGTCTTCGTGCAAAAAGTTGATACCAAAGGGTTGCATCTATCATATTGTCGTGGTTCAAAGATGTCGAGCAGTAATGCCCGATTCTTCGCTCATTCCAAGAGTCAATGAATTTCCATACGTGTTCCCAGATGAACTTTCTTCTCATTCCCCATAATGGGGAAATCGATTTTTCTATCGACCTATTACCAGGCACTCAGCCTATATCCATCCTTTGTATCGAATGGCTCTTTTGAGCTCAAAGAATTGAAGGAACAACTGAAAGATCTGTTGAATAAGGGCTTTATTAGGTCGAGTACTTCACCGTGGGGTGCGCCACCCCGCTTAAAGAAAGAAAGACGGCTCCCTCTCGCATGTGCATAGATTACAAACAGCTAAATAAAGTCATTGTCAAGCACAAATACCCGCTTCCTAAGATAGATGACTTGTTTGATCAACTACAAGAGGTGAAGTATTTCCCTAAGATCGACTTAAGGTCTCAGACACTCTGTGTTTGGGTTCGAGAAAGATATATCTCAGAACGGCTGTAGATCATGTATGACCATTTTGAATTCCTAGTCATGTCCTCCAGATTGACGAATGCTCCTGCGGTATCTATGTAGATCTGATGAACAACATCGCTAGGCCGCATTCGAATTCTGTTTATGACAAGTATTCATTGATGACATTCTCGTGTATTCCCCGCTCGAAGGTAACACTGGAGGTCATTTGGCGCAATGCCCGCATTCTCGTGGATCACCAACTATATGCAAATTATCTAAATGTGAGTTCTGGCTGAATTCTGTGGCCTTTTTGGGGCATATTGTGTCGTCGCTGGTATCCAGTAGATCTACGTAAGATTGAGACAAGAAGACATGGCCTAGACCTACAACTCCACCGAGGTATGTAGTTTCTCTGGCAATGTAGTATTATAGAATATTTGTAGAGGGTTTTTCTACTTATCAGCGCCTTTAACTAAGTTAAATCAGAAGGCAGCTAAATTCAACTGGACGGAAGCAGGAACAGTTTCAGGAGTTGAAAAATAGATTGATATCACGCTTAAGTAATAGCTTTGCTAGAAGGTTTAGAGGGTTACGCAGCTGTACCGCGTGATGCTTCTGTGCACCGAGTTAGGTATGTCTCGATGCAACATAGTATGTAATTACTTACGCTTCAAGGCAGTTGAGGAATCATGAAAGAACAATCCCACTCATTACCTAGAGTTAGCTGCGTGAGTTCACACCTTAAAAATATGGAGACATTACCTCGCATGGGGTGCACTTTGGATATTTTTACCGATCATAAGTGCCTCCAGTACATCTTTAAATAGAAAGATTTGAATCTACGGTATCATCATTGGTTAGAATTGTTGAAGGACTACGACGCAAATATTTTGTACCATCCAGGGAAGGCTAATATCATAGCGCATTTCCTTAGTCATAGATCAATGGGAAGTTTGGCATATTTTAGGCTCTAAATGCTGAGCCGGTCCGAGAATTGCACCACTAGCTGCGCCTAGCCATCAGGAATGCAGACGAGGAGATGGTGGGGCAGTGATTCAGAATACCACAGTATCGTCCCTGGTTGTAAAGGTAAAAGAGCGCATGAGGATCCTAACTTGGCATGTACTCTCGAGATGGTTTAGGAGGTGAAGTACAAGCTGAGGTAACCGAAGATGGGGTCTTGAGATGTAGGGCGCCTGCGTTCCTGATGTGGTAGGACTTCTCATGCCAGCAAATTATGGCGGAGGTACATTATTCTCATTATTCTCTTCACCTAAAGTTCAACAAACATGTATCATGACATAAAAGACTAATTACCAAGTGGACTGAATGAAAAAGGGTGTAAATAATTGTAGCAGAATGCCCTTATTGCCAGCAAGTAAAGGTTGAAAATCGAGACCCGACGGATTGACACCAGAGATAGCGGTACTCCAGTGTGTAAATAGAAAGCGATTAACATGGATTTCGCGACAGTAAGGTTACCCCGTATTAGGCTCAAATTTGATCATATATGGGTGATTATTGACATATTAACGAAATCAGCTCACTTTCTTCTCATTAGGACCACCTTCTCAGCCGAGGACTATGATGAATTATATATCAGAGAATTAGCTTGACTATATGGTGTCCCGACTTCTATCATTTCCGATAGGGCATAATTCACAGCTAGATTCTAGAAGTCATTTCGTAAAGGCTTGGGAACAAATGTTAATCTGAGTACAACCTTCCATCCTCAAATATATGAGCAGGTAGAACGTAAAATTCAAACGCTCGAGGATATATTGCGAGCATGCGTGTTAGACTTCGGAGGAATTTGGGATGAGAATTTACCCCTCATTGAATTTGCTTACTAACATTTACCATTTAGATCCAGATGGCACCTTGTGAAGCCTTATATGGGAGGAAATTTAGATCCTCATCGGGGTGGTTCAAGTAGGGAGCCGAATTAGTAGGACTCCGACATGATCCACCAATTGGAAGAGAAAGTAAAGCTTATCGTGAGAGCGCTTGCTAATCACCTCATAGCCTCTAGAAATCCTATTTTGATGTGTGGCATAGGACTTGAATTCAATGTTGGTGACTGGGTATTTTCCGAAAGTCTCGCCAATGAAGGGCATAATGAGGTCTGCAAAAGGAAAGCTTAGCCCAGGTATATTGGGCCATATCGGATCCTCCGGAGAATAGGCCGGTAGCGACGAACCAGACTTGCCTGCAGTTAGAATCTGCTCACCCGGTCTTTCATGTGTCAATGCTATGAAAGTTATAGGATTTGGTGTTGAGTTGTACCGCTTGAGGACATTCGCATTACCGAGGAGTTAGCCTACAAAGAAATTTGGGCTTATATTAGATTGGCAAGTTCGTAGGTTGAGGATCAAAGATATCGCTTCGTTAGGGTACCAGGAGAACAAAGGAATAGAGAAGAGATGACTGAAGCTGAGGATGACATGAGATATAAATATTTCATTGTTCCAAGATTAATCCAAATTATGCTAAGGTAAAGTTATTGTTCGCTGTTATTTTACGATTCATGTTATCTATACTGCTTGGTAACTACTCACTTTGTTGTAAAATAGTTGCCGTAGTTCTCAGGAGATACCCGCATTGACTCTTATACGTTTCAGGTTTTTTAGATAGTCCATATTATAGGGGAGACTCTCCCAAATTTTTCTAGAACATTAGTTAAAAGAGTTAACTCTTGTAAGCCGTAGTTTACATTCCGAGGACGAATGATCCTATGTGTGGGATGTTACCCCCGCAAGTTTTTATAATTTAGTTGGCATACTCGTATGTGTTAAGAATTTTAGAATGTACGACGCGTACGAGAAAGGGCTCAGGGAAAGGTCGAACGAGCACGAAATCCAGGTAGCAAAGGAGAAGGCTCTGCAAAGCCGCAATGGGGGCAACATGACACGGGACTCTCCCCGCGCGTTGAGCACCATGAAACACCTGTAACAGGCGTGATAAGTCCGTGTCACGGGACCCCGTCCACCGCCCAAAGTTATATATATTAAGCTCTTTTCAATTGAATTCATTTGATAAGATGTACTTGGCCAAAATAGTAAGAAACGCCATTTTCCACGTGATTTCCTCCGATGACACTGCTAAACGTGATCCAAACTTAATTGAACTTTAGGTATCGAGTTCTAAGCCTGTGGAGCATTACTACAGAGTTATTTTCTCAAAAATGCCCGGTAAATCGAACTCCGCCGAGTAGAAGTGATCGAATTTCCTAATTGATTCCTATACGTCACGTACATCAAGAAACTCTCAAGAAATTATGGGTTTTCATCCATATTTCATGAAGTTGAAGTATTATTATTGTTAGCATTAAAAGTTATCATCTTAAGTTAACTGGTATTGGAAACTAATTTTTCTCCAAAGATTACACTAAAGTTGGAAAGAGCCGCCGTTGAATACAATAGAAACTTGTCAAATAACGGGAATCAGTAGCTAAGGTGTATTTTAAGGAGAATTCCTTCGATAAGTTAATTTCTATAGCATTATTATGGGCGCCCAATCCCAAAAGACAGAGCCGAAGTATTGTTATTGTGATTAAATGGTTGCTATTAGCCGAGACCAAGTATTCCATGTTTAGCTTGGATTGACCTTGCCCTATATGACCTTCCATAACCAACCCTAGGTTACTAGCTGTGTCGCTGCCCGCCAAGGGCTATATGACGTTCTCCAAGGAGCGAGATATGCCGTCTGCAGATGATGTGCAATAGGCTCGAGGGTCAGACACACCCATTCCATGGATGGAATATTATTTCTACACCGTATTCCCAGCATTTCCCGTCGATCCTCGGTGCCTCGGGTGCGTCCACCAACTCGCATAATAACTACGCTGTGTGGCCGAGTGGGCCTGTGTGCACTAGGGATCGGTAGGTTGGCTATAAGTTACCGCTGACTCCACAGACCTCGTTAGGGTATATAGAGATTGAAGTGTGCTCGCTGTTGTGGCTTAAGGGGGCCCCGAGTGCGTTATTCTCGTGTTGATTGTACCCTTTTCTAGGCTTATGGGGGCTAGGTAAGGTTCTTGTTTGCACTATTTACCGATAGATTAGGCAACAGGTTGTTAAGTTACTTAGGTAGTATTTTTATCCTTTTCATTCCGTTGCTTTCGCTTATTTCTTGGCTTTATTTAGTCATGTTTACTTACCGCCTTACATATTCACTACATAATGTACCGATGCCTATCTTGTAGTGCTGCATTACTTGCCTGCAAGGGCGGATAGACGCGAATCGTGGCCTCGCCAAATAGAGTCGCTAGCATAGTTAGCTCCCCTCCTGCAGAGCTTATTAGTTAGAAGGTTTGCTCTTTTATTGTACACAAGATGTGGTAGGCTGTGGCCCTGCCTCGATCATTATTCCACTCTAGAGGCTTGCAAATTTATGAATTCCCTCTAGTTAGTTGTTGTTGATCGTGTAGGGCCTATATATGTTTTATTTCGTTATGAATGTGGTGGTGCCTTGTTTAGCGCTAGATAGTGGGCTTGCCTCATGGTATAGTTATAGTTACTTGATTTCATTTCAGTTATAACTAGACAACATGGTGGTCTTATCGCCCACACATAGATTCCCTTCTATTGCTTGTTATTGGTTTGTTGTATTTACACTGCATATATGGCCTGCTCACTGGAGGTCGACTTTGCCACGAGATATATCTCATTGTTTTCTTTGAATTTGCCAGTGCATACACCACATGCATGGTCAGCCAGCCCGGTAGATTCCAGTAGGGCACCATGTGCCGCCATGCCTCCCAAGGTGGGGTGTGACGAAATGCCCCTAAACATAGTAAGCACACGCTTTAGTTGCTTCACCCACCGATTATATTACAAAATTTCATCCAATTTTAAAAATTGAAATTCAATTGTATAACAACGTTAAAAGAAATTGCCATATTCCCTCACATTTTAAGGAATTTTATTTTAATTATTAACTCTTTTGTTTTTTATAAATTAGAATTAAAAAAATAAAAAATTAAAAAAACTCATAAAAACATTATTTTTTTTTTAAAACTTAAATCATGGCTGTTGGGCCACATTTATATAATAAATAATAGACCAGTCACCAGACCTTACAAAAGATTGGATTAGCCCAATCAAAATCCCGCCTCAACTTAAAACCTACCGACATACTACCTTAAGACACTCATTTGTCACTTTAGTACCTAGAACCTTCCTAACTTAGCCCTCATCTGCTCTTTTTTGAAGCTCGCTGTGACAATGGCTACTCCTTACAGTGGACGATTTGTTCTTCTTCCAGTAATCTCCGCTAGTTTATTCCACCGGTATTCTTGTTCTCCTTACTTCCTCTACTATTGTTTACCTGCCCCTTTTCTTTACAAATTGGTTCTCTAGATTGAGATCGAGATCAAAGCCTACCAAGACCAGCTCGCCAAGAACACTATTTCTTCTAAGGCGGCATCTAGCTTTCAAAAATCTCTACATAGACTGCTTCTCGTTCCTTATCCTCAAGTGCGGTGGGTTGTATCTCATAAGACATTAATACCACCACCTGTATCCTTAAATAGTGAACAATATCTTATTTCTATGTTTCTTTCTGTTGTTATCACTGAAACAGGTTGTGGGTTGAAGTTTGCTAGTGGCAGATCTCAAGTATCCTTAGATTGTTTTACTCAGTCCTAATTAATCATTAATAAAACACCTCCTTGCTCTCACCAAGTGCTTTTAATGAATAAATCAACTAAAATTCTTTAATTGTTGATACCATGTCTAGTCTACTTGTATCTATCTCCTGCATACTTCTATTCATGTCATCTGTTCTATCTCAGTTGTAACATTTACCATTATTTACACCGTATCTAATCGTAACTCTTGCTCTATATGTTGTGTTCTCTTGTTTATATTGATAGATCCTTCCTGCATTAGGTAGTTCCTGCACATGATTTATTTGATAATTACCTACAAAACAAAAGTGGTTAGCGGAATAATCCGCAAGAGTATTACTTTCCCTTTAGAAATGCTGCTCTCGTCGAGATGCAACTCCTCAATGCTCTACTGCTCACCTCCATAGTGATATTTCAAGTGACCTCCCACTTCCCTTCTATAATGTTCATTATAGCTAGAGAATCAGTTTCTATGATAATATTAGACAACTGATTCTCTCTACAAAAATTTAAACTTTCTTGGATAGCTTCTTGCTCTCGCCACCAGATTGGTGGTTTCTCCGTCTCCACTCCCTTTTCCACCAGAAGATCCCCTCCTTATTTCTAATACAAAAGACTGCTGCTGAGGGATCAGGATTCCCTCCAGATGCCCCATCTGTATTACATTTGCTTCTCATCCCTCAGGAGGGAAACCATCTCACAATTGTGTTATTGAATCTCGTAGACCGTATTGCCCAGCCTCTACCATCAACTTAGCCAAGATTTAAATTCTCCATCCCTTTTAAATCATGTCTTCATCAATATACTAATTTTCTTAGTGATGTCCTCATATCAGTTTCCCATTGAGAAATTTCCTATGTAAATTTTTGTTTCTTCTTTTCCATAAAGCACTATAGGATTAATATGGATACAGCTTTGGAAAATCACCTTCACCCTTGCATTGGCCCCCTTTCTTTTCCACCACCTCACAGCCCGTTTCACTTGAACTAATGGGCCAATTATTCCTGCCTCTCGTGTAAATATCTCCAAATGTGATCTGCCACGTCCCCTTTAGAAATAGATGTTCTATGGTCTCAATCACGTATTAGAACAACACTTGCAAAGTTGAGAGATATTATTATTCCATGAGTGCATCATTACTTACATTAGTACCTTACCTAACCAAACTCTCCAAGTAAGAAAAGAGAATTTGAAAGGTAATCCCTTCACCTAAAGCTGCTTCATGTCATCCTTTGTCTTCTTTGCGTTCAAGTAATTCCCAAGCACTTTTAACCGTAAACTTCCCTAAGCTATTTTTTAGTCCACCAAGGCTTATCACTTTGAGGCGTGTTAAGTATATTATCTTTAAAGATATTTTTTCACACAGTAAATAAAATAATTAGACATATTTTTCTATTCAACAAACTAATCCAATTATAATCAGAAGAATAAAAACTCAAAAATAAAATAAAATTCAATGTATAAAAGGAGATAAGGAAAAAAATAGCTTAGATGAATTCTCTATCTCAATTTCCAAAGTAGTGTCTTGTATATATAGTTGTAACTATTGGCTAGTTTGAATTCATATTAATGCAAGATAAAAATAATTTACTAAATAATAAGTAGATGTAAAATTATTGTGGTATATACGATAAATCATATGTTTAGATTAGTATTTATTATAGAATAATTATTTATTCGCTTAATGCAAACACAATAGATAATATATTTGTTGATGTGTCCTTTGCTTATATTATAGATGATTTAGTGTATAGAGTTTTCTTATACACAGAAGATTAAATCGTCAGTTTTTATAAGTATAAAGTTTATATATGTTCACAATCTAATATGAAAATTGGATAAATCCATCGCATGATTGTAGCACAGATTAAAGATAATTATTCTTGATTATGGGAATGATCGCATTTCAACTTCTTGTGCTAGTACACTTGTGTGTATTGAGTAGACCAAATAGAGATGATTGTTTGTGTTCTGAATTTTATGAAACAACTTCTCTAGATCATTAAAGTTCTTGTACTCTTAATCATGATATAATTATTATGATAAACGTAATCTGTTTGTTATCTTGATTTATCAAAAGGGTGAAAATTCCGTGAGTTAAAATATTTCGATAGGTTGATGATGAAAAATGAGTTTGTGAAATAATACTAGTTTATGAAATTCATGTCTCGACCTTGAGATTGATGATACCCCTTTATGGTTGCTTATAAGATTTATGTAAAAACCTGAAGGTGAATTTTGTATCCATTATATGAAATAAGCTACATATGAATAAAGAATTATATTAACCAATGAATTAAATACTCATATGGATGCTTTCATGGACCATTTCCTACCCTTAGAGCTATTGGAGGCAAAGGACCTAGAGTTCAGAACTGTGTAAGGCAAGAGAGCAAAGTCCGAGGAGTATGATCTCAAGTTTGCTCAATTGGTCTGATTTTCTCAAGATGTCTCCACCGTGCTTGTGCCAGAATGCACTAGTTTGTGTATGGCCTCAAGAAGCACGTGAAGGAATGTGATGAGGCATTGCTCCATCTAGGCATAATTATATCTAGGCTGATGGTCTATCCCCAACAAATTGAGTACATAAAGTAAGAAAACATAATTAATAGGGAGTATTTCCAAGGGAAAATATAGGCCTCTACTGGCAACGATAACAATTACAAAGAGGGTAGCAAAGAAGCCGGTATTTTTCTCAGAGGTGTGGCGATTAACGAGGCTCTACCCTAATCAAGGTAATGGCTATAGAGTTCGTGGTCCCAATTGCAATCCAGTGTGATTAAAGTGTCCTGACGACTCCACCCATGTAGTAGGTGGGAGAAGGCACTCAAGATAGTGTCAATTGGGATGAATAGATACTCGGATGTGGGAAAAGGCCATTTTCAAAGAGATCGCCCTAATGCAAGCTAGATGCCTAGATTAATCCAAATAGGCTCAATATGACCCCAGTTCCTCCTAATGTTACTCAGGTCTAGTAGGGGCAAGGTGTGGGTAGAGGAGGTGGAAGAATCGCTTGTATGCGATAACGTACAACCAAGATATAGAGATATTGCCAGGTGTTTCCACAATTATAATAATATTCTTTGTTTTTGATGTATATGCTCTTATGGATATTGGATCCATTTTATCATATGTGATACCTTATAAGCTTCTCATAGGTTTAAGAATCGCAAAAACTTTATGAGCCTTTTCTAGTGTCTCACTCCAGTCAGTGAGTTAGTAGTTGCGTATGTGTATACAAAAATTGTGTAATCACAAATATAGGCATAGGAATACTATAGACGACTCCTTATGGAGTTGAGACGGTTGAATTTGATATCATTATGGGTATGCACTAGTTTTCTCCCCGTTATGCCACTTTGATTGTTGCATCAAGGTGGTTACATTCCTGATCCCTAATGAGCTCGATGCTTGAATGAAGGGGCATGGTAGTGCCGAAGGATAGGCTTATTTCCTACCTTAAGGCAAGAAAGTTGATTAAGAAGGATGTCTATACCACCTAGTCGTGGTGAGAGACAATCATGGCGAGGCGGTAATTTTAGTAAGTGCCAACTATCAGTGAATTTCCAAAAGTATATCCAGATGAACTACTAGGGATCTCTCTAGAGAGGGAGATTGACTTTGGGATTAATGTTATTCTTAACAAATCCTATTTTCCATTCCCCCATGCACAGCCTCAGCGTAACCGAAGGAGTTAGGAGGCGCAATTGAAGGACTTTCTTGATAAAGGATTTATCCGACCTAGTACCTCACCATTGGGTGCATCGGTCCTCTTTTTCTAAAGATGGATGTGTCCTTGTGAATGTATCGATTACCTCCAATTGAATAAGGTCACAATAAAGAACAAGTACTACGTCAATCGATGATCCGTGCTTGGACTAGCCTGTGAGCCAAGCATTTCTCCAAGATTGACCTCAGATCAGGATATCACTAGTTGAGGTTCAAAGAAGATGATATTGTAAAGAAAGCATTTAGAAATTGATACGCATTAATTATGAGCTTCTCATTATGTCTTTCGAGTTGACAAATGCGCCACAGCTTTTTATAGATCTCATGAATAGGGTGTTTAAGCCATATCTTAACTTATTCGTAATAGTGTTCATTGATGACATATTAGTGTGTACTCTAGAGTAAGTGTTAACATGCAGTCCGCCTTAGAATTGTTTGCAGATACTAAGGATTGGTAGTTGTACACTAACTTCTCCAATTATGATTTTTTATAGACTCACTCGGCTTTCTTGGGTCAGTGTGATATCAGAAAACATCAAAATAGATCCTTAAAAGATCGAGGCACTGATGAATTGGACAAGGCCCACAATTCCCTCAAAGATCAAAATATTTTTGGGTTGGCAGGTTACTACCGGAGGTTTGTGCAGAGGTTCTTCTCTATATCCGCTCCACTAACCATGTTCACCCGAAAGAATACTTAGTTTCAAAGGGTTAGAGACTTGTGAGAAGAGCTTTCAGGAGTTCAAAACCCAATTGACTACAACTCCAAAGTTGACCTTATCAGAGGGAAACAATGGGTTCATGATATATTTTAATGCTTTGAGGACTGGACTCGGGTGTGTATTGATGCAGTATGGTAAGATGATAGCCTATGCATCTAGACAAATAAAATTCACGAGAAGAACTACTCAACATATGTTCTCGAATTGGCGATGCTGATATTTGCACTAAAGATGTGGCACCATTACTTGTGTGTAGTCCATCTGGATATCTTCGTAGACCACAAAGTCTTCAATACATTTTCAAGAAAAAAAGAGTTGAATCTCAAGCAATGAAGGTGGCTCATGTTGCTAAAGGACTATGATGTTGACATCCTATATCTTCCAAGGAAGGTTTAATGTGGGAGCCAACACTCAATGGGGAGTTTGGCTCTAGTTGAAGGGAGCAAAAAAGAATTAGCTAAAGATGTTTATAGGTTAGTGAATCTAGGAGTCCGTTTACTAGACTCTAAGAATAACAACACAATAGTTCTAAAAGAGAAGAATTGCTCTTAGTTGCGTAAGTAAAGGGGAAGTAGTATGATGGCCCCACCTTGCTTTCAGTTGAAGAAGGATTTACAAGCACAGTGGAAATGGAATTTGAGCAAGAGGGATATGACACCCTATGTACAAAGGCAGATTATGTGTCCCAAATATGGATGAACTATGAGCGAGAATCACGGCCGAGGCATGCGCCCCGATACTCTATCCACCCCGTATCCACTAAAATGTATCATGACCAAAGAGATTTATTGATGGCCAGATATGAAGAAGTGCGTAGAAAATTTTGTGATGAAGTGCCCAAATTTCAATAGGTCAAGGATGTCTCCAAGTGCATGAAAGTACACGTTCGTTAAGTAATATAAGTTAGTGAAGTCCCGACACCTCGTAGACTTGTCGATTAATTGCTCAAGGTTAACATTTTATTGCACTATTCATATAAACATAAGTAAAATGGGGAAATGATTTGGATGATTATTCTACTATTTTGAAATCTAAATTGAACTAATGAACTAAAAAATCGCTTTTGATCTTGGGCGCATTTATATGCCCAAGTGATACTCAAATGCGTCATTTCGTCTCGTTTTATCCATCGATGCTTGTACATTCTCATGTAAAATTGTAGTTAAAAGGTGAATTTAGACTAACCAACATGATTAGCTTTGTTTTGCAGAAAATATAATTTTTGGCGAAGATAAAAATGCATGTTGGGAGAAATCGGGAATGGACCGAAGCTAGCAAGGAAAAGGCCAAGGAGCATGAATTAAAGGCTCCGTGATGGAGCCATGTCACGTCGCTATCGCGGATGCATTCTCGCCCCCCGGATGATGTGTGCTGGAAAATTTCCCGCAGGAGGTCCGTGTTGTCTCCGTGCGCTTGACCTACCACTGAACATGGCATTCCAAAGAAGGTGCGTTGGAGCCGTGGCACGTTGGCTGCCCCGCTGTACCATGGCATGTTGGCATAAATACCCGAGGGCCGAATTCTAGTGAGGGTTCGCCAGGCCGCGGTCACGGAGGTGTTCCGCTTTCACCCGTGACACGTTGCTTGTTATTCCGGAAAATTCCTACTAGTATAAATAACACTTAGGTTCATTTTTAATTATCTTTACTTGGTTGAGCAAGAAACGCGGGGTTACGGCCGCTGAGGGATGAAAATTTCTAGGGTTCTTCTCATCTCTTTCTTCTCCTTCTTCAATTGTTTAAAGGATTTACACTCATTTGATGATGTTTAATCCAATAAATGAGTGGCTAAATTCACTTTCTTGCTGAGGTTAAGAACATTTGTAGTGAAATGTAATTATCGATCATTTGGTTTTCCATCTTTTCTTCCATGGTCAGTTTCATTAATTCTTGCTCTTACCGCATTAATGTGTGGCCAATGTTAATGTATATCTAAAATTCCGGTTTCACTCGAGAGAGCAAGCAATTGGAAAGTTGTGAATTGATAGGATATGATCTTTTCTTAGTTTGGGAAAATTGAGAATTGATTAGCCTTCAGATAGAAATATACTCCGAAAGTCGTATTAGTCAATTACGTAATCGCTTATATGGCTAGAACATGAATTTCTTTATCACAGAAATGTAGGTGGAAGGTTCATGATTCTTAAGTTGGGTTAAATACTAATCCATAGGCAATAATTCTTGACTAGCAACCGGAGGAAAGATTAATCAAATTGTATCGATAATTTATTTCTCTACATGTTCGCTTTAGCCTCAAACATGCTCATACTTATAGTTCACTCAAATTGTATATTCAGTCTTAGACTTAGTATAAATTAGGAAAGAAAATATCAAAAATTTTCACAGACCGTTGTCTGCATTTTTAGAGTTAAAGTTTATTGACACTTTGAGTAGATTTGATACTTTAGTCCGGCCCTTGTGGGATCGATACTTGGCTTACTTGAGCCATTTTACTTGTTCGAATTAATGCACTTGCGTGTAGTCATCCAAATGGACGAACAAGTTTTTGGCGCCGTTGCCGGGGACTGGCAATTGGCAAAATTTTTCTTAAGTGTTAGCTGCTATTTCTCTATTAGTGCCGACAACCTGGTCTGAATTTTGGTTTTAAATTCTTTTTGATTTTTTGGATAATTTTCTTGACATGACATCGTGGAACACAATTGGTTTAAATGGTGGATACTCATATTTTGGTGAATATCTGAATTTCTCGAGGACACTACTGTGGCAGCACTACAACACGTGTAACATATGTGGTGGTCAAGAAGACCATTCGATGGCCGCCCGAATGTATACTCCCCTCCCCGAGCCCCTACTATGATCCTTCGTTGTTTTGACGAATCATAGGCATGCTGGAAAATGAGGACTTGGGACGCCAAGCTCGAATAGAAGACATGCTGAAACAACTCCTTGAGCAATCAGAAGCAATGAAAGAGGCGATGACAAAGATTGGAGAATTCAAGAAGAAGAGAATGCGTAGGCTCTAAAAGGATGAGCGTTAAATTCACGGGAGATGATTGGTGAGGCTGAGGCTTGATAAATTGCAGGTAACGCTTGTAGGCGATATCAAGAGGAACTACAAGAGGAAGAAAGGGTGAATTTTTTGGATAGGCCTGACAATTAGAATCTATTGGTTGTCCGCGTGATGGGCTCACACTTATGGAAAGTTCTAGCAATCGAAGAAGAGATAGAGTATACCCCATTTGTCATTAATGGAGAGACAGATGTCGATGCGGAGAAGGTGTATACAAGTGCGGAGGTCATCACAATGCAGTTTCAGAGTCGAGGTGTATTGGACCCCACTCGAAGCATTTTTCGACATTGAGTTTGGGTGACGACATAGAAATAGAGCTCCTTCCCAAGCTTATAGAGGAATGTCTAGAGGAGGACCAAGCCCTGTATATTTTGGAATTTGCTGACTCGGAGAGACAAAAGGACTTCGCTTACTTGAGGGCCACAATAAGTTTAAAAGACAACATTCCACGTTTGGTCCTTACAATTTTTCACCACCCACCCTAGAACATAAAAGGAAATTAGAGAAGAAATTAGGGTGAGATTCATATCCTCAAGGTGGAGGAAAAAGCGGTGAAATGTAATACGTCGTGCCGCGACATAAAATTAGGCGCTGCTTGGGAGGCAACCCAAGGGTACCGTGGGTACCATTTTAATTTCTTGCATTAGAGTTGATTTTATTTATTTTTCATCCTTTGTTGTTTTGGTGGAAAGTTAAGCAATGTATGGAGGGGAATTCGAGTACCCATGGAGGAGGAAGCTAACAAGCATGGAAGAGAAAAATGTGGGGTCGAACACCCACTTGTGCAAAGTTGAAGGAAAGCATGTCGTTAGCTAGGCCTAAAGGTCTGTAGGAGTATTCCTCACCCTCGCTAAATGTTAAGTATGAGGCTTGGGAAAATTTTAAAATTCTTGTGTTTAACGATTTTTGTTGAATGTAATGCAATGCGTAAGGAGAAATAATTGAAAAAAAGAAATAAACAAAAAAAAAATATAAATAAAAAATGAAAACGGAAGTGAAAACCTATGAATTCTAACCAATTTGTAGTGAGATGAATTTCACGTTGAACGGAGGGCAAAATGTAAAGAATCACAAAGGAAAAATTGGAGGTGAGAAAAAATATATAAATAAAAAGTGGCTAGACAGTGACCCTGCGCGATGGCTCAGTGTCATGGAGGAGGGCCACCGCGCATTCCCCGACACGTCGAAGGCAATTCTCGAATTTTTACAAATTCCGTACCTGGGCGCTGATATTCCGTGTCACAAGGGGGTGCTCCGCGTTACCCTCCGTGACACGTTGAGGCGTACCCGAGTCGGGTCACACCGGGGTCACCGGGTGACCCGCGAAAATCCCACCTTTTAACCCCGATATTGCCCTCATTTTTCTCATTCCTTCTCCTCCGCGACAAACACCTAAAATCCTTCCTTCCTCAACGTGACAAGGACCTAGGCACAAGTTTTCTTCAACTTTTTATCATTTCATCAATTCAAGGTATGTTCTTCAACTCTATCTCAATTTTGCCTTAATTTTTCGATATTATTATGAGGAGAAAACCTTGTATTCCCAAGTTAAATTGAGCTGAATTGCCAAGTTCTAGTTGATTGATGTTTGTAGTATCATTGTGAGTGTATGAACTTGATAAATTCATAGCTTGACTTAATTTTTGCAAAATTTGTAGCTAGGTTTGAATTTGAATATGAAGAAGTTAAAATTGAGTTGAAATGTGAAATTCTTGTTGGGTTGTGCATATTGGGTGAGGTGAGTTGTGTTGTGCTTAATTGTTGATATGCATAGAAATTGGGGAATTGCTTAGGTTGTGTTGATAATTTTTTTTTCTTTTTCTTTCGCTAAGTGCTAAGGTGATGAAATGTTATCGATGGTAATGGTTGTGATTAGCTGTACGAAGTCCGAGTAGTACATAAAATTCATACCGTCGAACTCTCTCGGATGCAACGGTGCATTTTTTTTTTTTTTTTTTTTGTAAAGTGGAAAATGGTGATGATCATGCCGTAATGCGTAATTGTGGTCAAGACTAAGTGGGTGGCTTGCAGCTTAACCCAACCTTAGTCGAAGCTAACTTTAATTTGACTAACATTGGGACTGTCTGCTTGATTTGACAGGAACAATGGCAAGCACGCAAGACAAAGGTAAGGGCACACATCTACATCGCGCCAAGGAAAAGAATCGATCGGAGCAAGCTACGTTCGCACGGCCAACACCGTCAACACGCAACCGGGCGGTTACAGATTTAAGTGGAAGAAGTGGTACACAGCACAAGGAGAACAAATACTTTCCCCCGAGGAGCACATTGCAAGGGTTTTGGCACAGAGTTCCTCGAATTGCTCACAAATGATTGACACTGGCCGAGCTTCACCTTTGAAGAGCCCAAGGAGTGCACCGCACTTGATTCGGTAGTTCTACAAATTGGAACCCGATGCTCCGCAGTCACACCTTCAAATTAAGGGGTCAAATCTGTCACTCTGAGCCCCATCACCCGAATTCCATCTTGGGGGCGCGAACACAGACGCCCATGTACTCCCAAGACCGAACATCACTCCACCATATGCGCATATCGACGCACCTGTGTGGAGCCCGTTCGACAACACGTTGGAGCAGACATAAGGAGAGGGGCTACCATCAGACACTACCCTACTCACAATGAACAGTGGGAAGCAAAGATCTGCCTAAAAATCGTTTGTTCTGCCCCGATTTCTGGGGTGCACATGAAAGATGTCACTCCGGGATCGTGTGTGCTTGGTCTATGCCTTGATGAAAGGGCCGGAGATCAATGTTGGGGCGGTGATCATATCAGCCATGAAAAGAGCCCGATTGCATCAAGGGCACAGTAATGGCTTGGGCGGCAGCTTGCCGACCACGCCCGCGGGCCCGGATATTGAGGAAGAGGCCCTCGGGATTACATCTCGCATATGGATAGGCGTGCCGTGGATGTCACAAAGCACTAAGGCACCCGACACCACTCACGGGCTAGTGATGATGAGGACAATCCCGTAACATGGATTTGAATCTTTCCCCAAGCTTGATACGTATCTCTCCCCTCTCTTTGTTTAAAACATAGAATCTAACTTCTAAGTCTTGTTATTACTCCGATGGAAAGAACCGTATAAAAATTTTTCTTGCAAGATCATCCCAAGTGGTGATGGAATTAGGTGGCTCAGCTTTTAACCACCTCTTTGCTTCCCAAGAGTAAAATGGGAACAATGTAAGCCTTACGTAATTGGATGATACTCCAGCTGGGATGTAGTGTCACTTATCTCCAAAAGTTTTGGAGATGTTGTTGTGGATCCGTGAGGGAGACATGTGAATTGCCCGCTTGTGTGCAGCAATTGCCCCATATCTCCGTTTCAGCTCAAACCTCCCCCCGGCTCAGTTTGCGAATGCTTGATGCACGTTGTTAGCATGTGGGATTGCCACTTCGCGAACCGGCCTAGCTGCCACTCGGCACTAACACTACCCTTACAAGTGGTGGGATTCTGTGGTTGCTCCACGATTGTTTGTCTCGAGCAACTGCAACTTTTTCTCTAGAGCCCCCTTCGACGATGGAATTGTCTTTCCCGCCTAAGTGAACTACCCGCCCTTGTCTCTTACCAGTGTTCAACATATTTCAATATCTGCAAAAGACAGGCTAAGATCAAGTTGTCAGCACTAATATAGAAATTGTAAACTAACACTTAAGAAAACAATTTTACCACTGCCAACTCTAAGTAACTACGCCTAAAACTTGTTCTACGTGTTTCGCACCTACACGCAAGTGCACGTGGTCGAACAAGTAGTAAAATGGCTAGAGTAAGCCAAGTATCGATCCACAGGACTGGAACTAAGGTAATCGAATTAAGTGTTAACGAACACTAACTCTAAAAAATGCAAACAACAATTTAAAGAAGATTTTGAGAGTTTGTTTCCTAATTTATACTAATATAAGACAAAATTGTAAAGTGAGTCTGAACTATAGTAATGAGCAAGCTGAGGCTAAAATAAACATGCAGGGAAGTAATTTATCGATACAAAACGGTTAATCTTTCCTTCAGTTGCTAGTTAAAATTATTGCCTACGGATAGAAACTTTCGTATTCAACCCAACTTAAGAATCATGAATCTCAACTCATATTTCCGTGGATAAAAGATATTCATGTTCTAGCCATAATAAAAATCGATTCCTAATTGACTAATACTACTTTCGTATATATTTATTCTCGAAGGTAAATCAATTTCAATTTTTCCCCAAACTAAGAAGAGATCATATCCTACCAATTCACAATCCTTTCCAATTTCTTTCCTTTTCAGATAAAACTGGATTTTTTAGATATACATTAACATTGGACAAACATTAATGCAGTAAGAACAAGAATTGATAGAACAACCATGAAAGAAAAGATGAAAACCAAGATGATCAACAATTACATTCCACTACAAAATGTTCTTAACCTTTAAGAAGTGTTAGCCACTCATTTGTAGATTAGACATCATCAAATGAGTATAAATCATACAAACAATTGAATAAAGAGAAAGAGATAGAGAAGAACCCAAGATTTTTCCCCCCAACTGCCTATAACCCACTCCTTGTTGCTCAACTAAGTCGAATAATTAAAAATGAACCTAAGTGTGCTATTTATACTAGGGAATTTTTCCGAAATAATGTTTCACGTGCTCCCTGAAAGTGCATCACAGAGCACTTCCTCCGTGACACGGAGCTAACGCAGCACCCTCTCCGGAATCGTGTCCCTCAAAGATTTACTCCGGCGTGCCACGACATGTGCAACGTGCCAGCTAACGTGCCATGTCTAACAACCTCTACTGGGCATTGATGTTCTGAAAATATGCCCAACGTATACAACTTAGACGATGGTACTCGTGTCACAGGCAACGTGGACCTTCACTAAAATGGCCAACTTAACTCATCCCAGAAGAATTCCTCCACAATGACAGCGTGACACGACTCCACTGCGGAGCCTCTTATAGTTGCCGCTTCCTTGACCTTTCATCGCCAGCTCATTCATTCCCTATATCTTACCACATGCATCTTAGCTTCCTAAAAATTATATTTTTCCCCGCAAAAAAACACTAATCATGTTATTAGTATAAATTCACATTTTAACTACATAAATCACATGAGAATGCGCATATAACGTCGGATAAACAAGACGAAATTCAAGCATTGAGTATCACTTGGGTATACACTACCCAAGATCATCTTCAACTCTTGGAATCTTTCGCACAAGCCCCAATTGTTGGAACTTAACTTTTCCAGCCAACCTAGTCAAAGGTGTTGCAATAGATGAGAAACCTCTATGAATCTCCGCAGAGTAGCCTCCTAGGCCCAAGAAACTTCGAGAGTGTCTAAAGGATTCACCGGTCCGTCACCCTTACCTTTTTCAATCATCCGAGAATCAACCTTTATGCCCTCACTGATACCACATTGCCTAAGAATGCCGTAGTCCAACCAAATTCACAATTTGCTAAACTTTGCATACAACTAACCCATCCTCTTCGAGGCTCAAGCACTACTCTTAAGCGAGCGGATGCTCCTCCTCGCTCCGAGAGTATATATGACATCATTGATGAACAATATCATGAACACTTAGATATTGCTTGAATACCCTTTTCATCAAGTCAACAAAGCCGCAGGGTACTTTGGCTAGTCCAAAAGATAACAACAAATTCCTAGTGACCATATCGAACCTCGAAGGGTTTCGAGATGTCACCCTCAAGAACCCCCGAGATGATGATACACGACCTGAGATCAACCTTGAAAAACACTTGGCACCCCGCACCGGTCAAAACAAATCACTACCGGGCAAAGTGTACCTATTCTTGATCAGACCTTGTTCAATTGCCTATAATCAATACACATGCGAAGGGGAAACTATATTTTTCCAAACAAATAACACGGTGCACCCCATGGAGACTTGCTCCGCCTGACAATGCCCTTATCTAACAAGTCCTTCAACTGATCCTTTAACTCCTTTAACTTCCTACTGAGCATCCTCAGGAGGAATAGAGATGGCATACGTATCGGGTGTAAGAGATTAATGTCAAAATCACTTCCTCTCCGAAGAACACCAGGAAATCATCAGAAAAACCTGGATACTCACACACACAAACCGGGATCGATAGCTCAGGTCTCTAAGCTCAACATCCTTAACCCTAAATAGGTAATACATGCATCCCTTATATTTATTTTCTCTGCCATAAGATACAAAAATAACCGACTGGGACCGGTATGCTGGAGTTGTCTCTTCCATTCCAAAACTGACTCGCCCGAAATCGAACAACCACAATTTGGTCCTACAATTTGTTAAAGCATAACATGAAAATAACCAATACATACCCAAAATGATGTTGAAATCACTATAGCCAACTCTACTAAGTCTCGCAGAGGTAACCTTATGCAACACCGTGAATGGGGCAACTTCATATTACCCACCTAGCTACCAATGCAAATCAAACAGACACAATAATAGAGACCAGAATGTCTGGCTGCATCATAAGCAACTCCAAAACATTTAGAAATATAAGGGGTCACAAAAGAAAAGTAGTTCTTGATCTAGCAAGGCATAATCATCAATATGGAAGAATTGGGTAAAGATACTAGTGACCACATCCGTTGAAGCCTCCCGCCTTAAGTGGTACTCAAAGATAAAACCCTATACAGTGCCGACCGCCCGCTGAACTAGTAGAGGCACTCCTAATGAGGGGGCGTGGCTGCTGGAGTCAGCAGATCGGTCACATTCTGATGGGTCCTACGCACCCCGATCCGCCTGGTGGGCACCCTTGAGTCTGTGCCCTGCTGGCCACACCCGAAACACATCCGGGCCAACCAAGCACATCCTCAGATGATTCTTGCCGCACTTCGCACAAGCCAAAGCAAACAACGTATGCTACCCGATCCTTCAAGCCCTCAAAGCCCTACCTCTAATCTCCACGAACCTCTATGGTGTACTTGCCACACTGCCGGAGCGATGGACCTGTTGGGACCGCCGATGTTGTCTCACCCCCCGACCTAACTTCTTGGAGAAACCCCATAGTTGCTGGTCCTAGCCTCTTAGCCTCTCCGCCTCCCGAGACTAACTCATCCGATGCGAATGCAATAAAATACGAGAAAAATCAATGTATTATGAAGCATAGCGATCCGACAATCCTTGTCCATGTTATCCGCCAGCCCATACACAAACGGCTACTCGGGAGCCTCATCCGCCCTACTCAACTCGGGCAGTTATGCTTGGATAATCGGGTGAACTCCAAATGCGTACCCTAAACGGATATGTTGTTACACCTCGTAAATTTTTAACATGTAGATGGCCTATTCGCATGTTGGTTAAGAGTTTTAGAATGCCATACATGCTAGGAAAGGCCCTGGGAAGACCGACGAACATTGCATCAAAACCACCATGGAGAAGTCGGGTAGAACCCCTCTCGTGATGGCAAAGGTGCCACTGGAGGGGGCCTTCGCCGGCGGCGTGGTCACCTGAGGCCCGTCCAGCCCAAGTATATAAAACCCTCCACTTCTGTTTTTTAATCATTTTAATTTTATTTTTTTCCGTAGAACAAAGAGAATAGAGAGTAACGGCTTTAATATGTGGACCAACCGACATTACGCTCACAAAACGGTCCAAACTAAAATTAACTCGTATACCGAAGTATAAAAGCTGCAGAGATATTCTACGGGAGTTAGTTTTATAAATTTGGCTCTATGGAACTATCATCCCACCGAGCTATATGTAAGTGGAATTGTTTTCCAAATTAGTACAATATACCTTAGCCCTAAAGTGAGTATTTCTACCTCTCGACTGAGAAATAGCTTTTGAAGCAACAGCTTTAAGCCAAATTGGGCTATATATATATTAAAGTGATGTTTCTTCCAGATAATGTTGAATTAGTCCTAATTGTTATAAATATGAATACAGTTGAAGAAAAAGCGGAATGTTGGCCAAATTACGCTAATGAAATCGAAATCGAGGTATGTAAAGCTAGTTTTTCACAAGTTAGCATTTCTAGAATAGTAAAACAGCACAACTTCCTGCATGGAAGTTCTAAGAAGGCATAAGTATGTTTGCGTTATCATGTCATATATTAAGAAGAAAAGTTAGTAAACTGTGATACAACAAATGGAGACATTATTTCGCATCAAAGACGATTCTGCTTAGTCCATCCAAAGAATCGTGATTAGAATATCACAAAGCATGAAACCGTATTTTAAAAATTTATTATACATGTTATACTTGTTTACTATTGTTTGTTTAGACTTGTTTGTGATATGTGGGCACCCTTAGAGCTTCCTTGTTGCCCTGTGGTTAATAATCGTGTTTCTACTCCCACTGTGAGGTGGAGGATGGGCGCAGAACTGAAAGGAGTGCAGGCGACGTCCGCATTAGACGAAGATGTGGATAACATTCCCCATAACAGGCTGATTGAAGTATTACAAGATACCCTGCTTAGCGCATGCTCCCACCGGCTAATGCATTAAAGATACAAATATGAAATATCGAGCATAGCGATAGTGGAGTCCTTCGTACGCATACGCTATAGTCGTGGGCATGAGAGCTCCAAGATGTGCTACCTGTGGGCCGGTAAAGGTGCTCGTAGTTATTAAGCGAGGGAGTGACTTTTTTGGATGGTTTGACCAGTAGGGTATATAGATTGCGTCTTGTTGGGCACCTTTTCGGATTATGGGGCTTGTATAGGTCCTTTTATGCTATATATATGTATGTTATTTATTAGATTAATAAATAGTAGAACGCCGCAGCAACAAGTATGACTTTCATCTACTTTTAAGTACAGACAGCTCATTTTTATTTCACCATCCCCGACAAGCCTTAACTATTTTCTCGCTATTCAAAACTATATACTTACCGCTATCTTTAGTTATGTTCAGTTTTTCTTCGCATACTCGGTACTAGTGGTACCGACGCCCGTTTGGGGAGCTGTGATACTTGCACCCGTAGGTACTCATGTATCGGTGAGCCAAGAACCCCGTGGATTCATTCAAGACATAGAGTCATCGCCTCGTCGTGAGATAGACAAAGCCTAGAGGTTTATTTCTTTTTTTTTTTTTTGTAGCGCATGGGTAGGCCTGGCCCCGTCCCGACCATCTTATTAGTATATTCTTAGAGGCTGTATTTGGGGTATTCCCCGTGGTTAGTTATTACCGTCGTGTGAGGCCGTGTGTATATCTTAGCTTGTTTATGATTGCTGTGTGGGGGCCTTATTAAATTTGTAGTGGTGACCTTGTCGGTCACGTAGCGCTAGCTTCTGCTTATCTGTAAGCAACTAGACAAATATAGTGGCCTTGTCGACCAAGATAGTTCCTCTTATGTTGATATGGTTCTGGTTAGCTGTTGTGATCGTATTGTGGCTATATATCAGCCGCCTGTGCGTTGTATTTATACCTTTATATGGCCCTGATTCATGAATCATATTAGAGTGCCAGCACTTAAGTGCTTAGGCTCAATAGTCTAGCTATTCAGTTCCAGGGCACCATGCCGGGCCATATCCCCCCTAAGCAAGGTGGCGTGACAAACTTTTTATCGAAGCAGGTCGTGTCCTCGGGAGTATGGAAGCCGTGCTAAGTAGAATCTAATCTATGGATGTGTTGTGCACCACATACTATAGGTAGGAGGCTGCAGGCAGAGAAGATCACGGGCAAAATATCATGCCCGTGATACATTTTACAACTTAAATTAGTCTTGTAGTTCAAGTTATTTTATACATTTTCATGTGATTTTATATAAATGTGAAGATATGTAAGCAACCAACATGATTAGCCTTTTGTTTTCAGGTTTTGATGATTTTTGAGGAGCTAATCCATGAGTTGGTGAAGTAGAGGCTTGGAGACGGAATAAATACAAACGTCGACAAAGAGGAGGCCCAAAATAGCCCACCACATACGGGCAATGCTACCACTTAAAGGCACCTACGTAACTCACTCATGGGCGAAATCACTGGCAGGTCTTTCGAGTCTTTCGGGCATCAAGGAAGTTTGAGACTGAAATATCCCTTCGTTCTTCGTTTGGTCCCCTGGTAAATCTTCTCCTACTTTTGCTGTGTAAGCATTTTGCAGATAAGATCAGCAGGGTAAAGCGCCCGTTGACAGCCCACCGCGCTGGGCAACGTGCCACTCTGCCAGGTGGCCGCGCGACTACAGGCCTCGCAACGCTGCCCAGCGGCCACGCCGCTAACGCGGGGCGGTGCCGCCTAAGGTCGAGCTTTTGGGCATTTTCCGTAAAGCCTCCGCGCTCCTCGCCGTGTCACTGGAGAGAGGCTTGCTACAAATCGTGGACACGTTGCTTGTTATTCCAGAAAATTCCTACACAGTAAATAGCACACTAGGTTTATTTTCACCATTTTAACTGGTGGAGCAAGAAACGTTGCTGCATTACTGAGAGGACAAAAATTCTTAGGGTTTTCTCTATCCCTTTCTTTCTTTCTTTCAATTATTT
This sequence comes from Datura stramonium, assembly GCA_018107945.1. Taxonomy (NCBI): domain Eukaryota; kingdom Viridiplantae; phylum Streptophyta; class Magnoliopsida; order Solanales; family Solanaceae; genus Datura; species Datura stramonium. The sequence goes on from JACEIK010001241.1 coordinate 209,790, forward strand.
GCATGATTTACACTCATTTAACGATGTTCAATCCACAAATGAGTGGCTAATTCCTTTCTTGCCGAGGTTATAAACCACATTGAAATGTACTGTTGATTATTTGTTTTATCTTTTCTTCTACTGTTCTATTTAATTCTTGTTCTTACCGCATTAATATCTCGGCCACGTTAATGTAAATCCAAAAAGTCCGGCTTTCACCCGAGAGGGCAAGAACAGAAAGTTAGAATTAATAGGATATGATCTGTTCTTTGTTTGGGAAAATTGAGAATTGATTTACCTTCAGATAGAAATATACCTAAAAGTCGTATTAGTCAAGTGTGGAATCGGTTTTGTATAGCTAGAACATGAATTTCTTCATCAGTAAATTAGGTGGAACGTTCATGATTCTTAAGTTAAGCAATATGAGAGTTTTAATCCATAGGCATATGTTCCGACTAGCAACCGGAGAAAAGATAAACCATGTAGATCGATAATAAATTTTCTTTTACATGTTTGTTTTAGCCTCAGCATGCTCAAATTCATTGTTCAGACTCACTTGTATACTTATTCTACTTTAGTATAAAAAGTTAGTTTACAAAATATAAAAACTTTTCTTTACACTCGTTGTCTTCATTTTTAGAGTTACAGTAAATTAACACTCGAGAAGTTTTTACTCCGTAGTCCAAATTCTCGAGGTTTGGATATCTTGCTCTAAAAAGGGCCACTATATTACTTGTACAACCCAAACTTGCGGGCTCATCAAGTTTTTTGGCGCCAAGACCATTAGAAGACATGTCGAACAACTCTGAGCAATCGTGTTATGAAGAGGCAATGGAAACATTGATAAGTCGTGAAGAGGAGAATGCGGTGACTTTAAAGAGGATGAGCGCTACCCACGGAGATGATGGCTGAGGCTGAAGCTTGTGATCAATTGCAAGTGACAAGCTGTAGGCTATATTCAAGAGGAGTTACAAGAGGGAAGACAAGGTGAATTTCTTTTAGATGAAGCCCGAATTTAGAACCTCTCGAGTGTCCCCGTGATGAGCTCATACTTATAGAAAATCTGCTCAGTGGGAGAAGAGGATGGAGTATACCTCATTAGGAAATACTGGAGAGATAGATGTTGATGCGAGAATAGGTATACAAGTAAGGAGGTCAATTGCACTGCAGTTTCGTAATCAAGGTGCATTGGACCTCACTAAGCATTTTCTACCTTAAGTTTGGTTGACAACATAGAAATAGAGTCTCTGCCGATAGAGAAATGTCGAGAGGAGGACCAAGGCCCATATTCTGGAAATTTGCTGATTCTAATAGACAAATGATTCCACTTACTTAAGGACCAATAACCAAAGGCGACATCTATTGCTTGTCCTTACAATTTTTCACCACCACCCCTGAGCATAAGAGCAAATTAGAGAAGAAATTAGGTGAGGTTCATATCCTCAAGGCGGGAGGAAAAAGTGGTGAAACGTAACACGTCGTGCCGTACGTAAAATTAGGCGTTGCTCGGGAGGCAAACCCAAGGGTACCATTTTAATTTCTTTTGCATTTTTATTGATTTTATTTATTTTTCATCTTTCGCTTTTTTTTGGTCGAAAGTTAAGCACAGATGGGAGGGGAAGTTCCGAGTACCCGTGAAGGAGGAAGCTAACAAGCGTGGAAGAGAAAAAGTGTGGGTGAACACTCACTTCTGTGAAAATTTGAACGGAAGCATGTTGTTATCTAGGCCTAAAGGCCAGTGGAGTATTCCTCACCCTCGTTAAATGTGAAGTTGAGGCTTTCTGAGGAAAATTTTAAAAATTCCTTGTATGCTTAACGCATTTGTGGTGATGTAACGCACGTGGAGAATAATTGAAAAAAATAAAAATATTTTTATAAATTATTAAAAAGTTATATTAAAATTAATAGAGAAAATATATAAAAATATTCTTGTGTGTGCATTGCAACCTGACGAATTCTAACCGATTTCGTATTGTGAGATGAATTTCTGTGTTTAATCTGGAGGGGCAAAACTACAAAGGATCGCAAAGGAAAAATCGAGGTGAGAATAAAAAAAAAATATTTAAAAGGTGGCAAAACAGTGAGCTCAAGTACAGTGGTCTCCGTGTCACGGAGGAGGCCTGCATTACCCTCCGTGACACGTTGAAGCCAAGTCTGGAATTTTTAAGAGGTCTAATGCCGGGCGCTGAAGCAGCTCCGTGTCACTTGAGGGGGTGCCCGCGTTACCCTCCGCGTGACACGTTGAAGCCATTCTGGAATTTTTTAAGAAATTCCAGAATGCTGGCGCTGGGAGTAGCCCGTGTCACGGAGGGGGTGCTCCACGTTACCTCCGTGACACGCTGAGGTGTAATTGTTTGTCACACCGGGTCACCGGATGACCCGCGCCGGTAATCCCCCTCTTTAACACTGTACCACTATTTCTTCCTATTTCCCATCCCCTCCGCGACAAACACTAGAACCCCCTTCAACGTGGCACGGACTCGCATCAAAGCTTTCTTCAATTTCTCTTCATATCATCGGCGAAGGTATGTTTTCTAACTTCATCTCAATTCTTATCGATTTATTTTCAATTTTGAGCATGATAGGAAGTAACCTTGCCCTAAGATAAATTGAGCTTAAATTCATTTAAGTTATTGTTGATTGCTGTTCATAGGATCATAGATTATATGAACGCCATAATTACATGCTTGATTGGAATTTGCTGTGAAAATTGTAGCTAGGTTGGGTTGTGAATAGACGAAATTGAGAATTCGAGGTTGAAATGTGGAAAATTGTTGGGTTGTACATGTTGAGTGAGTTAAATTGTGTTGTGCTTAACGATATGCTAAAGAAGCGATGCTGGGGGGAACAAATTGGTTGAAATTGCATGCATTTATCGAATCACATAGAAATTGGGGAATTGCAGGGCTGGGCTAATCTTTGCTAAGTGCTATGTGATGAAATGTTATCGATAGTAATGTTATGATCACCGTATGAAGTCTCGAGTAGTACCTAAAATTATACCGTCAATCCGCTAAATGCACGAGGCATTTTTGTTGTTTTGTTGTTTTTAGTTTCTTGTTTTTGTGTAAATAATAAAATAAGTATGTTCTTGCCGTAATCATTGTGACCGTGGCTGAAAACTAAGTGTGGGGTGGCCTACTAACCCCAACCCAACAAGCCAATTTTTAAATTTAACCGACATTGAACCGGCCGCTTTGTTTGAGAGGAACAATGGCAAGCAGGCAAGACAAAGGAAAGGGCGCATCTACATCGGGCGCCGGTAGAAAGAGGAGACTGGGAGCAGCAGTCCCAGCACCAGCGGTTCCACGCGTCACCATTGCCAATACGGAACCCGAATGGTGACTCGACGAAGGGAAGAAATGGTATGCCAAACATAAAGAGACAAATACTGAGGAGCGCATTGCGAGGGAGCCACTTGCACAGGAATTCCCTGAGGATTGTGCAGCGTATTAACAATGTCAAGCTGGGCATTCATTTTTTGACGCAGCCCAAGGAGTGCACCCGCACTTGATCTCGGAGTTCTATGCAACCGGGAACCCGACGCCTCCGTAGTCACACCATCAAGATAAGGGGCCCGCATTGTCACACTTGAGCCTAATCACTTAAATGCTATACTGGGGGCGCACAAAACACTGATGCCCACGTACTCCGGCATTTTGAATATCACCCACCTTATGCGGATATCGACACACATTGTGTGGAGCCCGACGAGGCACGCCGAGCAGATAAGGAGAGGGGCCAGCAATCGTACACTCTACTCACAATGAACAAAGAAGCTGTGACTGGCTAAAAATTGCTTGCCTTGCTTGATTCCAAGCACATGAAGGATGTGACCCGGGATCACGTATGCTCGGTGTATGCCTCACGTAGCGGGCCGGAGATAAACAGTGGAAGTGTGATCATATTCGGCCATGAAGAGAGCCCGGTTGCATCAAGTGCACAAACATGGGCTCTGCTGCCCGTCGACCACGTTCCTGGAGGGCCTGGATGTGGAGGAAGAGGCCCTCTAGATACATCCCACAGATGGAGGCGTGACATAGATGTCACAAAGACTAAGGCACTCGACACTACCACTGCCAAGCCACACTAGCCGAGCGATATGCTCGGGATGATCGCATGGCCGCATGTTCGGGATGCAACATGCTCCAGCTGCGCATAGGCGGGAGACCAGCAACGGAGGATGAGTTGTGGCAGCTCGACTCAGACAATTTTCTCGGCGAAAATGCCGTGGCTCTATGTCGTGTGGGCCAAACATTTGTGGAGCCCGCGGGATGATGACGCCCCACCGATAAGGAGACACGTCGCGAGTGATTCCGACGTTGAGTCGGACGAGGACGACGGGGAGATTCGGACATGGGAGATGAGGCAGCAGCACCTGATGAAGAAGTGGAATACTTTGATTGGATCGTGGAGTTTTCACCACCCATTTCTGTGTTTTATTGAATGTATGAACACTAGGCCAAAGTTTGTTCGATTTTTAAGTGTGGGGTGGGGAGTAGTTAGGTGGTGTTGTTTCTATCTTGATTTATATGAAATTGCATGTTCTGTTGTTGTGTTCCAAAAAAATTGTGACCCTGTGCTGTTTGTGTGTATGTTTCGTATTGCAAATATCATGTTGAATCCACCAGGCCGTTGGAATGTTGTTAACTAGTGTGTAAATAGTTTTTGTCAAAATTAATTTCATATTTTTAAAAATTTTTCGTTAATTATTTTTATCGTTGCCGGAGTTTGTTTTCGGTTCTTTACCGAGAAGAGTCCCATTGAACCGGAAGTCGTAGTTAGGACTGCTTTCCGAAGATGGATGGATGACGACCACCTTGAGGAAAATTAGTCAATAGGTTTTTGTTGTTTTAACTCATAGCTAATTGATGCTTGATATTCTTGTTATGTGCTATATATGATTGTGAGATGCAAGTATGTTTAGTGCTAAAGCATGCAAATGTATAACTTTGTTTGAGAATCTTCTGCTCTTAATTTGACTCGATATGATTGAAGCTTAATTTTAAATTCTTGTGATTAGCCGAGTAAGAGTCTCGCCGAATGTGTCTTGAATTGAGCATGTGCCATGAGTGTAAGGTTTTTTGAGTATTTTGTGCTATTGTGAATGTCTAGAACTTGCTCCGGTGTGTTTATAAAAATGAAATGAAGGATGTAAAATTGTAGGAGATGATCTAGGCATTTCTTTGAATGAACCTAATCCTTATCCCTCGTTTTACCTACCTTGAAACATTAATCCTAGTCGGCCCCATTGAGCCTTAGCCTATTCTTTGATAGCTGCAACATAAGCTTAATCCTTTTTATTTCATTAACCTGGAACTTGATCCAAAGCTCCTGAGCGCTTAAAGAAGAAAAATCTGAAAGAGGAAAGGAGTGAGAAGAATGAAAAGAAAGGAAAAGTGGAAGCTTGTAAAAGTTGAGAAAGGTCAAAGGTGCACTTGTGTAAAAAATGGTTGATTATTAATAAGGAATAAGAAAAACAAATGAATGAAAAATTATTTATAAAACTCCTTACTAATAAGTTAAAAGTGCTTAAATAAGAAATGGGGGAACGAAAGAGGAAAAAGAAAACTACCAAGGATTAAAAAAGTGAAGGGAAGGGAAGTTCACAATGAGGGCGTGATGTATTGAAAGCACTTAGGGAAGATAGTCACTATTAATCGATCACAATAGTACCTACCTACACCTGAGTACATAACAACCTAAGAAGTCCTACTTGATCTTTACATTCGTACATCCTCAAATTAGTGGAGTAAAACACTAAGGGCAAGCTTATGGGTCATTACATGGTGCATGGGAATTCTTTGTGGAGCGTGAGTGAAATTTATTCATGTACCCACACATGTTGTGATATAAAAAGTGGTTTTTAAGGTGAAATTGGGTAACTCTTTCTTTCCGTGAGGGCACATATTTAATGAAGGATACAATTTTATGTGGGAACTCTTAATCGGTTGATTTGCATGAGTTTGCAATGATTGAGAGTCGATTCTGAGGTTAAGAAGTCTTAACATAGTTGTAATTTTCATTTTAATTGATCAAATCATGCATGCTTTATTTTTAGCTTGTTATCTTAAGTAATCATCATAGCTGTAACTTGAATTATTTTGCCAGACTAGTTATGTGAGAGTTTTCATTTACATATGATGTAAAAAGGTTAGCCTCGAGGATCTAACAAGGCTTAAGTGTGGCTGTGATCACGCAAAATATCATGCCCGTGATAGGCTTTACAACTAAATTAGTCTTGTTCTCTAAGTTATTTTATACATTTTCATGTGATTTTATATAAATGTGAAGATATAAAGTAACCAACATGATTAGCCTTTTGTTTTGTAGGTTTTGATGATTTTTGAGAGCTAATCCATAAGTTGGTAAAGAGAGGCTTGAGACGGAATAAACACGCAAACGTCGGAAAAGAGGAGGCCCAAAACAGCCCAATCTGGGCATCGGCAACGTGCCACGGCAGGCAGGCTGCCCAAGACAGCCCACCCGCGTTGGCAACGGTGCCACGGGCAGTGGTGACTGCGCGACCAAGAGGCCGCAACGCTGCCGCCTGCCAGCCGCGGCCACGGCCGCCAACGCGCAGGTGCCGCCAAGGCCGATTTTCGGTGATTTCCAGTAAGACTCCGTATTTTAAATGTGTCACGGAAGGTAATGTCTAATGCTGCACTCGTGACACGCTAAGCTTGTTATTCCGGGAAAAATTCCTACGATTATGGCCATAACACTTAGGTTTGTTTTCACGCATTCTCGACTTCTTGGTGAGCAAGAACGGGTTACGTGCAGTTGAGAGGACGAAAATTCTTAGGCTTTTCTCTATCCCTTCTTCTTTCTTTCAATTGTTTGCATGATTTACACTCATTTAACGATGTTCAATCCACGAATGGCACACCCCTTTCTCACGAGGTTATAAAACCATCAGATTGAAATGTAATTGTTGATTATTTGGTTGTTTCATCTTTCTTCTGGCATTGGCTGTTCTATTTAATTTTTGCTCTAATGCATTAATATCTCGGCCAATGTTAATGTGGAATCCAAAAAGTCCGGCTTCACCCGAGAGGGCAAGAAACTCGGAAAGTTGTGAATTAATAGATATGATCTTTACTTAGTTTGGGAAAATTGAGAATTGATTTACCAAGATAGAAATATACCGGAAAGTCGATTAGTCATTGTGGGAATCGGTTTTGTATGGCTAGAACATGAATTTCTTCTATCATAGAAATGTAGGTGGAAGGTTCATGATTCTTAAGTTAAATACGAGAGTTTTAATCCATAGGCATAAGTTCCGCTAGCAACCGAAGAAAAGATAAACCATGTAGATCGATAATTAATTTCTTTACATGTTCGCTTTAGCCTCAGCATGCTCACATTCATATAGTCTGCACTTAGCTGTATTAATTATTCTACTTTAGTATAAAAAGTTAGTTTACAAAATATAAAAACTTTTTTTTACATTGTCTTCATTTTTGTGAGTTACAAAAGAAATTAACACTGAGAAGGTTTTACCCCGTAGTCCAGTCCCTGTAGGTTTGACATTCCGGTTCTTAAAAAGGGCCACTATATTACTTGTACAACCCGTACACTTGCGGGCTCATCGCATAATAGGATTGTTACTCTTTTCTTCATATTTAGTCATGCCGTAGAGCAAGACAAAGATAGGATTTAGTCCATAAAACTTATCATAATTTTTTGTTTATAGATTAAAATGGCAGACCAGTGACACCTTCCACAGGCAGAAGACTGGATACCGCAGTAGGGGACGGCACCAGCAGGATGCCCTGGCCTTTCATTTAGAATCCGCCGATCCGAGGGCGACATGGTGAATCATCACAAATATTGCCGCGCAGTCCCCACTCACCAGGATCCATTCGAATTACACCACCTCCGACAGCTCCTGTACCTACACCATTCAACTAGGAAATTCAAAGTGCAGTAGTTATGTTGGCACAAATGATGGCTACTCATTGCCGCTAGTGCCACTTGTAACAACAGAGTCATCCTAAGTGGGTCCGCGCTCGAGAGTCCGAGAATTTTTTTGCACTAGGTCCCCCACAGCTTCACAAGGGTCAGATCAGGTAAAGGACCCCAGGATTTCCTGACCAGATGTAGAGAATTTCCGGGTCATGCATGTAACACCTACTGGAATCAGTTGAGTTAGCAGTATTCCTGCCAGAGACATTGTCGCGTTGTGGTACGAGAGCCGAGGGTCTCGAGGGAGGGATGTTGCCCCTCCAACCTGGTCCAGCTTCTCAGAGGCTTTCCTGGACCGTTATTTGCCACGGGGAGATCTGCAGGTCTGTATGGACTCGTTCTTGCAATTGGAACAGGACGAGGAGCTTATGAGAATATGCCCTGGGCGCTTAGCCCCTAGCCCGCTTATGCCCAAACCTTGGTGGACACCATGCCATCTAAAGTCCACCAGTTTATTATGGGTCTGGACCCGGAATACAGTGAGGCATGCATGATAGCTACACTGTGGGAAGATATAGATCTCGCCTGGTGCATGCCTTTGCCCAAACTATTGGAGGGCCTTAGACTCGCTGCAACAGGACATTAGACGATAATCAAGAGTAACACAAGCATCGACAGAGATCGTATGAAATATAGAGGGAGATTCAGAGAGGACCCAGGCCCTGCTTCTGTCAGATAGGCCACCTAGACCCCACCTCCATCACAGCAGCAAAGGGTAGATTTATTCGCCGAGGACAATCGCAGTCGTGGAAGTTCTCGAATGGTAGATTCACTCCTCAAAAGAGAGAAGGGCAAAGCAGAGCAGATACATACCCCCACCTTTCCCTATTTTCAGTCAGACCACACTGAGCTACAGAATTGGCTCCACAGGGTGTTATATATGCGGGCAGGAGGGTCATGTGATGAGAGACTCTGCCCACCCAGAGGTCGTGGCAGCTTCTAGATAATCGTGCAGGTCGTCACAGGTCAGCGAAGCCTCCAACAATTTCAAGAATGTTGCAGGGCCCTCAGGTCCAACAAGTATAGGCCGAGGTAGATCAGGGGCTCCTAGTTCAGGTACGGTCCCAAGCCGTACCTATGCACAACCAGGGAGACATGATTCAGAGACGTCTCCGGATGCGGTAAATGGTGTATGATGACTATTTGTTCACACCCCGCTTATGTATTGATTGATCCAGGGTCTACTCTGTCCTACGATACTCCCATTTGTGGTTTGAAAGTTTAGTGTTGCACCAGAATTGCTTTTGCAGCCCTTTTCAGTATCTACACCTGCCTACACTCCACTCATAGCCGAAGAGTGTATCGAGGGTGTACAGAGAGGTTGTTGATCGTCAGACCATAATAGCATCCAGAATTAGAGATGATTGATTTTGTGCCATTATGGGTATGGACTGGTTGGTTCCATGCTATGCATACGTACAATGCTGGCTCAAGACGGTCCGATCTCCACTTCCTGTGGGAGGCACACGAGAGTGGAAGGGCAGCATGTACTATGCCAAAAGGTAGGTTTATTTCCCTACCTTCAGGCGAGGAAGTTGATAGTTAGCGGATGCATTTACCACCTAATCAGAGTCTAGGATGTTCGGGTGAGCTTCCGACTCTCCAGTCTGCTCCAAAGGTAAAATGAATTCCCTTACGTATTTCCTGATGAGTCGCCAGTATTCCCTCGTAAAGAGAAATGAGCCAACGATTTTCTACCAGGCACTAAGCCTATATCAATTCCTCCGTATCGTATGCTCCTGCTGAACTCAGATAATTAAAGGAGCAGCTGAAAGATATGTTAGATAAAAGGCTTTATCAAAGCCGAGTACTTTCGGGTTCGCGCTCTATTTAAAGAAAGAAGGACTGTCACCTGTATGTGTATAGATTACCGGCAGCTTAATAAGGTTACAGTTAAGAATAAGTATCTGCTTCCCAGAATATTTATTGTTTGATCGCCATAGGGGCCGATATTTCTCCAAGATTGATTGAGGTCCTGGATATCAATGTGTTCGAGTTCGTGAAAGTATTATCTGTAAGACTTCTTTAGGACCAGATACAACAACTTTGAATTCCTAGTTATGTCTATTGTGCTGACGAATGCTCCCGCAAGATTCATGGACTCACGAACAAAGATCTTCATACTGCACTGACCTATTCGTGATAGTATTTATTGATGATATTCTCGTATTCTCGCCGAGGCGCATCACCAGATCATTTGCGACCGTGCTTCAGATTCTCAGGGACTGTCAGTTGTATGCCAATTTCTCCAAATGTGAATTGTGGACGAACTCAATAGCTCTCTTGGGGCATATTGTGTCGATGCCGGTATACGTAGACACGCGTAAAATAGAAGTAGTAAAAACAGGCCTGCACCTACAACTTCCGACCAAGTCCATAGTTCGGGATTAGCAGGGCACTATAGAAGATTTGTTGAAGGATTCTCCACAATAGCGGCACCTCCGATTCAAGTTGACACAGTAGCGCAAAGTTTCATGACGTAGGAATGAGCAAAGAGTTTCCAAAGAATTGAATGATACAGATTAACCTCCGCCCCATCGATGTTATTGCTGAAGGCAGCGTAGGGTTATACAGTGTATTGCTATGCATGCATTGGGTGTTGGGTTAGGATGCGTGTTGGATGCAAAGATGGTGTGCAATTGCTATGCCTGCATTACCAAGGAAACATGAAAAGAATTATCCTACCCATGACCAACTAGTCGCGTAATCCACGCCCTAAATATATGGAGACTTTAATTGTATGGCGTCCATGTGGAAGTTTTCACCGAATACAAGAGCCTATAGTATATGTTCACCACAAAGGGAAAGTTCTCCACACTTGTGGCAGCGTCGCCGCTTTTGGAGCATTGAAAGATTATGATGTGAACATTCTCAGAGCACGGAGAAGGGCCAACATAGTAGCAATGCTATTCTCACTCGCAAATCTATGGGGAGTTTTTCATTTCTGAAGCCCCAGAAGCAGAGCTGTCCATAGAAATACACCACTAGCCGCCTTTAGCCATTTGCTTAACGTAAAACACAAAGACAATAGAGCGGTAATTCGTAACACCGCAGTGTCGCCATTAGTTGTGGAGGTAAGGGAACGAAGTAGAAGATCATGACTCGGTTCAGCTTTAAAAGACAGAGTTCAGCAAGGGAAAGCGCTAGGATTTTCAGAAAACTGAGGGATGAAGTGTTACATGTAAAGGCCACCTTGTGTTCCAGATTTTTCTGCTGCTTCTGCCGCAGATTATGACGAGGCACATTACGCCCTACTATTCTCACCACTCTAGGCGCAATGAAAATATACCACGATATCAAAGAAATTCCACGGGTTGCCGTGGCGAAGAGGGGAAATAGATGAATTTGTAGCCTAGTGTCCTAAATGCAAGGCAAAACGGAACACCAAAAACCGTGTGGATTGGACTCGTGACATTACGCTTGCACCTCTTGGAAGTGGGAATTAGTAAACATTGACTATGTAGCAGGATTACCCCGTACTGTGCATAAAATGATTCAATTTGGGTAATTATTGACAAACTAACGAAATAAGCCCATTTCTTGCTAGTAAAGTGTCACACCTCGCCTTGGGGGTATGACTAGCACCTCGTGCCCTAGTAGGACCTGGGACCATAATTGGTGAGCCTAGGCAATATCCGGTGTCCGGCTAGATCTTTCTCACTAGGGTAATAATGTGCCATATAACGGTTGTAAACACAGAGCTTCCGCCGATCGGGTCATAGCCTGTGTATGTAACAACAACTAACAAGAAACATTCTCATAACAAGGAATCTATGCGGGCCGACAAGGCCACCATACTGTCTAGTCATCTCAAAACTCATCATAGGAATACTGAGTTATGTGACCTAGAAGGTCACCCACTATTGTCAAACTATGGCCCCACACGATCAACATAAAGAGAAATACTAAACAGCTTATAACAAACCGCACCTGTATCACCCACCGGGCTCAACTAACCACAGGGTTATAATATATACAATCTAAGCTTCATGAGTAACAATAGAGATGATCGACAAAGCCCAACTACCCATATTGTACATCAAAAGGAAACATACCCTCTCGAAATCGACTCCTGATGACGTGGTTTCAGCCACCACCGGGCCGGCCGGAATCACGTGACGCTCCTCGTCTATGAGTACCGGGCAGCAAGTAATGCAGCTTCACCAGGCGCGCACCGCTGGTACCGAGTATGCAAAGCAACCGAAATAATACAACCGAATATAAATAGCATAACTAGCAATTCTTTATACAGAGGTAATCGAATCAAGAAGCCGATATAAACTAATCAAGTTGCACGATAAGGCAGAGGCATACCCGTAGACGTCGATGGCATGCCGTCTAGTAGCTAATATATATAATATAAATAGATATACAATTGGGCAAGCAAGAGCCAATACCAACCCCCCATAAGCCAGATGGCGCCAAGCAAGCAAACAATCTATATACCCCTACCCGGGTCAAACCAGCCAAAAATAAGTCACTCCACTCATCTCGCTCACTAGAGCACTCTACCGGCCCCCTCGGGTTCTCGCTTCGGCCATAGCCTCGATATAAATAATCAGTGAAACCAGTCCTGGGACTTCCTGCATCAGACCAGAACATATAGGTCCTGCTTTCTTGGACATCAAGCCAACAGGGCTATCTGTAACAGACTGTATCTATTCCCCGGACACAACTCAATAGGGAATATCTGACATGCACTGACACTCTGCCACCAGGGTTGTCCGTACTGTAGTGCCGATCGTGACCGATATGGGAAAGCTTCATCCCATCTTCGTCCAAGCTGGGGATGGCATGCCACCTCTTGAGTGACGCAAACCCACCCACTCAGTGGGCGACACGACACACCAGGCGGCGAGGACGCTCAATAAGATGCCCTCACGCCATTTCAAGTCTCAACAAACAAATAGCACATATAAATAGCAAGCATGTATAACGGAAAAAGACTATCTGAAATCTGATTTCTTATTCTGTCTCTTCTGCATTAAATGATTCTTTATTGATTATAATGATTCTCAAATCTTTATTTAACTCAAGCTTGGCTAATCTATAGCCAACATACTATCTTAATGGCTAATCGTATTGGTCTCATCTCGTCCGAATGATTAGTCCGTAGCCATAAAACTATCTGTCTATCTGATTTTTGCTTTTACTAACTTTTATTCTGAAAATTTGTTTCTTTTATTCTACAAACATGCTTGCTAATCATACAATAGGCTATACCGAATTGAATGCTAACTTCTACTCTTTGCATGCTTATCTTTCGGATCGAATATGATACGCAACGCAACCCAGATTTACTAAACTTACTCAATACTGAACATTCAACTCCAAATTAAATTCGGAGTTTACTATGATTTGTACGGCTAAAACTTCTAACTTAAACTACTTTACATACCTTAGCCTCGAGTTATTCGACTGTCGGACGAGGCTCGGTCAGTACTCTAACTAATTCTCCCAACTGCATTCATATACACGTCAATTAGTACTAAATACAACACTATTCTGAAGACGACGTCACTTTCGATATATTAATAGCCTAACTTAGGCTTATCGAAAGACGGTCAAAAACTTGCTATTTTCTCTGAAGTCCAGAAAGGAGAAGTATTCACTTACGGCTAGGAGCACATAGACACCCAGTTTGGAGTACTCCACTGCACCCTGGGGTCCGGCAGCTCAACGACTGGGCTGGCCACGTATTTCGCGAAACAAAATCCGTAAAAATGCTCTCGGGTCAAGCAAAATACCTTGATACCGGAGGTTAATTTGGATTTGGACTACGTTTGACGGCGTAATCGGGCGATAATTTAATATACTTGCACGCTTCCTCCGCTCTTTTCTCACGCTCGAAATTATTTGACGGTTAAAGAAATAAACCAAAGTTGGGGGCATATATATAATGTCACTATAAATTGCATTCAGGGACTGCGTGATTTATAAGTCGCATTCCTGGAATGCGATTTATAAATCACATTTTGCCTTGCGACGCGCCTCGACTCCTGGCGCTTGTCCGATCTTTCCTGGCCTTTTCTAGCATGTATGGGCTTTCAAATATGTTTAACCAACACGCTTAATAGGTCATCTAAGTGTCGAGAATCTTACGGGTGTAAAATTTCCCTTAAGAACATTCGTCCTCAAATGGAAACTGCTATCTAGAGGACTTCGATTACTCAACTTATTTCTGTGAAAATTTCAAGCAGAGTTTCCCCGTAATATGGACTATCCCAAAACCCGAAACAATACGTAAAAGTCCAATACCAGTACTCCACACAATGCTATAGGATTCATTTGATAGCTAAACATCAATCTTCTCATTCATACATACACAACTATAAGACACGCATAGGTAATAATGCTAACATACTGGCAGCCAACTAGCCTGAACAAGTGAGGATATCTAGCTTTATCTTCCTCCGCCTCCCACGTCATCTCCTCTCGGTTCCTGTTACGCCATAATACTTTGACAGACGCAATATCTTTAGTTCTCAATTCACAATCCGTCTCGTCAGGGACACCACTGGAACCTCTTCGAGGGGCCGCCTCCTTCGTAACCTAGATATCCCGAACTCGGGACTGCCCGATGGGTCTCCTATGCATTTCTCAGCATGGATACATGAAAGACCGGATGGACGGATTCTAATTCTGGAGGCGAGTTCAACTCATAAGCTCACTGCCTATTCTTCTACTTTAATCTCGATATGCCCAACAAATCTTGGATCGAGCTTACCTTTCTTGCCTGATCTCATCACTCCTTCCATCGATGATACTTTCTCGTAAATACCCAGTCATTCACATCAAACTCCAGGTTTCTGTGCTGCACATCAGCATACGATTTCTCGGCGGCTCGTGCGCCGAGGCGTTCCGATGTTTTTACTTCTCCTATGACTCGTTGAACAATGTCCTGACCAATCAACGCCGATTCTCCTACTTCAAACCACCTAACCGGCGATCCGCATTTTTGCCCGTATAATGCCTCGAGCTATCTGGATAGCTGAGTGATAGCTATTATTATAAGCAAACTCGATTAGAGGCAATGCTCATCCCGCCTAATACCAAAATCTAGCAATACGTGCCCGTAGCATGTCCTCGAGCGTTCGAATAGTGCTCAAATTTCGTCCATCCGCTGAGGGTGGAATGCCGTGGTTCAAATTAATTTGCCTCCCAGACCTTTCTTGGAAATGACTGCCAAAATCTAGCTGTAAATTGTGCTCCCCGTCCGAAATAATAGATACCGGCACTCCGTGTAATCTAACTATTTCTTTGATATACACCAAAGATAACTGGCATGAGAAAGTAGCTTTCACTAACAGGTGAAATAAGCCGATTTTGTCAACCCGTCAACTATCACCCATATAGAATCGTATCTGTGTCTGGTACTGGGTAATCCTTCCACAAAATCCAAATTCACTACTTCCCATTTCCGAGAGGCACAACTATGTCCCGAGTTAACCCGCCCGGGTTTCTCGGTGTTCGTTTTTCACCGTTGCAGTTAGGACACTGCTACAAATTCGGCAATTTCTCCTTTCATACCTGGCCACCAGTAGTTCTCTTTGATATCATGGTACATTTTCGTCGCGCCGGGGTGGAGAGAATAGCGGGCGCAATGTGTACCTCGTTCATAATCTCGCTAGAGGCCTAAAACATTCGGAACACGTAGACGGCCTCTACATCACCACACCTCATCCCTGCCATTCTGTAACTCGTGCTTCCCTTGCGGGATTCTCGCTCTAAGCCGACCTGGCCGTGGTCCACATACTGGCCGCTTCTTCACTTTCACAACTAATAGTGACACGGCCGAGAAAACGACTACCGCCTATTGTCCTCTGCTTTCGTTACATGGACTGCTAGGCTGGCTAATTGATGTATTTCTCTCGGATAATTCCCGTTATGCCAAACTCCCATATATTTATGGATAAGGCATTTGCTACTTCGTTGTCTATTCTGATTGATACAACATATTCATATCTAGAGAACTTGGCATATAATTGACGGTCATAATCGCTTACCACAATCGAGAAACCGATGTGTAATTTACCGGGTATAGCTAGAGCTTACCTCGGCTCCTGACCGCATGCTAAGGCTATTGTTGCTGGGATAACCGTAACGCACTGCTCGCGCACTCGTGCCTTTATTGCCCGATCGAGGATCCTTCCGATATTGATCATGACCTCTAATAATTTGGCCGCATAACCTTGAATAATCGAATAGTTGCTAAATGACCCGAATGTGGCAGTAGCGCATGCATAATCAAGTGGGACAGGGCATCTAACTGCTTTGCTATTCTTACTTGAACAACTGTAAAGCTGGGCGACCGCACTTACTCCTAGGCGATCAATCTCCCGATTCACGAGGAGCTCCACTGATCTTTTGGTCTTAGTAAACACCGTGCTAAAGTAGTACTACCAATTTCTTATGCCTTATGCGTATCTAATTTGATTTATACCGCCGTGCTCGGGAGGTTCTCGGCCCTTACGAGTCATTCTGTACGACTGGCTCTCTACTAGAGCTCAGATCTCGAATATCTTAGGAGAACCAAACCTAAAATACTGGGGTCTCACAAGAATTATCGATGGATCCTTTCTTGGGGTGCCCACAGGTATTCATTAATCGGGATGGCCTACTGACCACGGGTGTTCCACATAATAACTGCTAGGTTAACTAAGTTCGACTCTCACCTACAAGGCTGAAAGTGACGTACGAATTACTTAACATAGTGGAAAACAATTTTGGTATGCTAACCTCCTCAAGTGTGCCTATTCGACTTCTACCTGCTCGCACATGCTGACCGTTACTAATCTCTAGGGATGTTTTCCCTGCTAATACAGCGCGATGGCCGTGACCGTCTATGCACCCTTATCATCTAGCCATCCGATTCACTATTAACTTGTAAGTTTCTAAAGCCTAGATCTGGCAACAAACATATAATTCGTTAACTCAATAACCGAGAACTGAGACAGCTATGGCTTCATACGTAAGTCACACTTAACCTGCCCCTTTCTCTTGCCTTTCTCTTTTCTTCTTTCTTTTTTTTTCTTTTTTTGGCAAGGGGTCCCTAGCGTAATCAATATATACTTCCTAGCAAATAACCAGAATTCGTGTGATTGTAACCCCTATTGGCACTGCCACAAAGATATCTGGGCTATCCGTACATATATATATCAATAACTACGTACAATACATACTAAATTCTGTAGTGATACGTAATCTCCGACATGCTTTTGCTGAATTTCATATTGTACATGATATACCGCTCTACTAGCCTAATAATACCTCCCCGCTTCTCTTATCATTTCATTGGGTTTTCATCCCCTTTGGAAGTAACAAGCATATACACTTTAGTTATTGTCTGGCCGCTTAAAATTCGCCACTTTGCGATGTGGGTCAACATTCGAATCTTGTGGCTCTACTTGGCACTATATTGAGAGCCCAACACTGTCTCACGGGTCTTATCTCTAGGACACAATTAGATTAGAGTCGCTGTACTATAATTTCTTAACTTCTCCATAGGCGGACATAATTACAAAAGATTCTAAAACCGCACCCACTCGCGCTCCGAGGCTTAGTCCTTAACACAATATCTAATAATTTGGGGGTGATTCTAATTTCCCCACAAAAATCTAGTATTTCGCTTTCTCCCCTTTTATTGTTAATGTTTACCAAGGTCAAGTCTCGCATCATACTTTTTCTCGGCTTACGCCCGCTCCCATCTCGATTCACAAGACCCTCCCCTCGTCTTTCTCGCATCACAATCGAAACCATAACTATTATCTTGTGTCTTAAGCCGTTTGTTAGCGCATATGGCGGACTTGGCCTTTTTCTAACTCGAACTTGAATATTACCGGGCTTTCATCACCGACGTGTCTTTTACACTGCCGAGTAAGCTAGCGCCTTACTTGCTCTTCTAGCTATTATCATGAGGGTCTCGCACAAGCTTATGTAATCATAAGGGCTCTTTACGCTTTCTAACACTTTCTGGAATCAATTAATCCGTCTTTACTTACTTCTTAATTTTGGGCAACTCACCTAATTCTTATGCCTTTTACTATATCGAATCAAAATCAAAAGGTAGGAATAGCCCCTTTTTTGCAACTAAACGAAAACATGAAACTTACTTCACATTTGAAAAGATGGATATGGGAATCCCGCATTTCCTCTCTCTTTTTTTTTTCTTCACACTTATCTCGATAGTCTGATATTGTCTATTATCTTTATCGTATCTTATATATCTAATAAATAAGCAACCTCGTAAGTACATTATACTTCGACTTCCTATTCGACGGCGTCAACGCACACCGGAAATAGTACCGATAAAGGTATCATGCTAGGAGGTCTCTCGGTACCTCCTCCCCGCCGTTGTAATTATCTTGTAATGGGCTGGTGCCCTTCTCGTTACTATGTCTAATCTTCTCGCCCGTAATAGGGTATTGCTGATCTTCCTTTATATCTGTAATCAAAGAATATGGTGTTTTAGGGACTCAACCCTATATTGTATCGCTCTATAGCACGATCGACCGAGAAGGAAGGAGTGGGACCATCCTATCATGCCTGCAGCCTCTGCCTATAGTATGTGGTGCACCTACACATCCATAAACAAGATTCTACTTAGCACGGCTTACTCCCGGAACACAACCTCGCTTCCGATACCAAGTTTGTCACGCCCGCCTTGGGGGTAAGGACCGGCACTTGGTGCCTCTAGTAGGACCTCGACTGCTAATCGGTGAGCCTAAGCACATTCGTGTGCTCGGCTAGCTTTTCGCCTAGGTACAACGGGCTATATAACGTAAGCCGTAAACACACTTCCGGCCGACCGGGCCTATAGCCAATTGCATGTAACAACAGCTAACCATAAACATTCTCATAACAAGGAACCTATGCGTGCCGACAAGGATACCATTCTCGTCTAGTCATCCGAAACTCATCATAGGGAAAACTAGAAAGCGTGACCGGCAAGGTCACCACTATTATAAATATGGCCCCAATACGGTACTCAACATAAAGAGAAATACCAAAAGCTATAACAAACTGTACGACCACACGACCGGCTCAATCCTGACTCACATTGGAGATAATATATACACCGCAACGCTCTATGAGTAATAATAGAGATGATCTAGGACAGGTCCCGACCTACCCATACCGTACATCAAAGGAAAAGAGCTACACCTCTCGAAACCGACTCCGAATGCACAGAGCTGGCGACTCACCGTTGGCCGGGAATTAGGATCGCTCCTCGTCTATGAGTACTGCGGTGCAAGTAATGCAAGCCGCCCACTGGGCGCGGCATCAAAATGAGTATGCAAAGCAACCGCCAATACGATCGAATACAATCAATATAAATAGCATAACTAGCAATTTCGTATAGCAGGAGGTAACTCAATCTCACAAGCCGATATGAATTGAATCGCTTTCTGTACTGAAAAAGGTGAGGCATACTCAGAAGCGACGACCTGCTGTCTAGTAGCTAATATATAGCACATAAATAGATATACAAGTGGCAAGCAAGAGCCAATACCAAACTTCATAAGTTGGACGGCGCCAAGCAAGCAAACAATCTACAGACCCCTACCCGGTCAAAAGCCAGCCAAAAATAAGTCACTCCACTCATCTGCTGACTAGAAGCACCCTACGCCTCGCGCTCCCGCTCGGGCCATAGCCTCGATATAAATAATCGCAGGTTCCAGTCCGGGGACTCTTGTACTGTATTCAGACAGAGGTCTGCTTCTCGGACACTTCTCAACAGGCTATCTGTAACAAAGACTGTATCTATTCCCCGGACACAACTCAACAGGGAATATCTATACTGGACAAGCACTTAGACACTGCCAATGTGGAATATCCTCGCATCGATGCACCCTCGACACCGGCCAAATGTGGCTGTTCGTACTGTAGTGCTGATCGAATGATATGGGGGAAAGCTTCATCCCATCTTCGGCCTGCCGGGGACTCGCATGCCACTCCTTGGAGTGACGTAAACCAACCTGCCTAGTGGGCAACACGACACAACCTGTGGGCCGGCGCGAGCCGCTCAATAAGATGCCCTCACGCCATTTCAAGTCTCAACAAACAAATAGCACATATAAATAGCAAGCATGTATAATCGAAAAGACTATCCAAATCTGATTTCCTCTATTCCTCATCTCTCTTTCTGCATTAAACTCGATTCTTTACTAATTATACCGATTCTGAAATCTTTATTTAACTGCTTTTTCACACTAGAGCGCATACTATCTCGGTCTGTATGGCTAATCTATACCAATATCTCATCTGTCTAAATGGATAGTCTGTAGCCATAAAACTGTTCTGGCTCATCTCATTTGCTTTTACTAACTTTTATTCTTGAAAATTCGGTTTTTATTCTACAACATGCTTGCTAATCATACAATAGGCTATTCTCAATTCGGAATGCTAATCAGCTCCTTTGGCGCATGCTTTTCTATCTTCGACTGAATACGATATAACAACGCAAACCAGATTTACTAAACTTACTCAATACTCAAGCAACATTCAACTTCAAATTCAATTACGGAGTTTACTATGATTTATTCAAATTTAAAACTCTAACTTGCCGAGGAAACTAACTTGACATACCTTAACTCGAGTTATCCGACCATGACCTAGGCCCGACAAGTACCCGGCCAATTCTCCCAACTGCATTCATATACACGTCAATTAGTACTAAATACATCACTATTCTGAAAGACAATGTCACTTTCGATATATTAATAACTCAACTAGGCTTATCAAAAGATGGTCAAAAACTTGCTATTTTTCGAAAGTCCGAAATAAGGGAGAAGTATTCACTTTACGGCTAGGAGCACATAGACACTAGTTTGGAGCAATTCTACTTACCTTAGTCTGGTAGCTCGACGATTCGTCGGCCCGTATTTCGTGAAACAAAATCCGTAAGAATTCTCCCCTGCCTGCCAAAATACCTCGGTACCCCAGCGACTTGGATTTTGGACTACGTTTGACCCGCGTAATCGGCGATAATTTAATATACCTTGCGTGCTCTGCTCTTCACGCGTTCGGGAAATTATTTGATGGTTAAAGAAATAAACTGAAGTGGGGGCATATATATAATTGTCACTATAAATCGCATTCAGGGAATGCGATTTATAAGTCGCATTCCTGGAATGCGATTTATAAATCCCATTTTGCCTTGCGACGAGCCGACTTGGCGCTTGTCCGATATTTCTCCGAGCCTTTTTCTAGCATGTATGGCTTTCAAATACGCTTAACCAACACGCGAATTGGCCATCTATGTGCCGGGAATCTTACGGGGTGTAACAAAAAGCTACTTTCTCTGCTGAAGATTACGCCGAATTGTATATCAGAGAAATAGTTAGATCAAACGGTGTTCCAGTATCTATTATCTCTTACAGAGGAGCACAATTTATAGCTAGATTTTTGCAGTCGTTTA
Source organism: Datura stramonium (assembly GCA_018107945.1). NCBI lineage: Eukaryota > Viridiplantae > Streptophyta > Magnoliopsida > Solanales > Solanaceae > Datura > Datura stramonium. Next base: position 231,157 of record JACEIK010001241.1, read on the forward strand.
AGAGAGGTCTGGGGACGCAGATTAATTTGAGCACAGCATTCCACCCTCAGATAGATGGACAGGCGGAACACACTATTTAGACGCTCGAGGATATGCTACGGGAATGTGTGTTAGACTTTGGAGGTGGCTGGGATGAGAATTTACCGCTGATTGAGTTTGCTTATAACAATAGTCACCACTCAGCTATCCAGATGGCGCCCTTTGAGGAATAGTACGGGTGAAAATGTAGATCGCCAGTTGGCTGGTTTGAAGTAGGAGAGTCAGCGCTGATTGGGCTAGATATTATTCATCAGTCAGAGGAGAAGGTAAAACTTATCAGAGAACGCCTACTGACTGCTCAGAGCCGCCAGAAATCGTATGCTGATGTACGGTGCAGAAACCTGGAATTTAATGTGAATGAGTGGGTATATTTGAAAGTATCTCCAATGAAAAGGGTGATGAGATTCGACAAGAAAGGTAAGCTCAGTCCGAGATTCATTGGGCCTTATCAGATTCGGCGGAGAGTAGGCCAAGTGGTATACAAGTTTAACTTGCCTCCAAAATTAGAGTCTGTTCAACCAGTTTTCCACGTATCTATGCTAATAAAGTACATAGGAGACCCCTCCAGAGTTGTCCCAGTACAGGATGTCCAGGTTACGGAAGAGCTGGCCTATGAAGATGTTCCAGTAGCCATACTAGACAGACAGATTCGTAGATTGAGAACTAAAAATATTGCTTCTGTCAAGGTACTGTGGCGTAATAGGAACCGAGAAGAGATGACTTGGGAAGCAGAGGAAGATATGAAAAATGAGATATCCTCACTTGTTTCAAGCCTAGTCAGTCAAGAGGTATGTTAGTATTGTTATCATATGATATGCCTTATATTATAACTATAAATGAGATAGTCGACTCTAGTCTTTTA
>JACEIK010001241.1:260432-273621 GCA_018107945.1 Datura stramonium
TTGGTTAGCACATATCTTCACATTTATATAAAACTACATGAAAATGTATAAAATAACTTAGATAAACAAAACTAATTTAAGTTATAAAGCGTCACTCGGGAATGCTATTCTGCCCGAGATTAATGGCTAAAAGTGAATAAAAGAGAAAAAATGGAGCAAAAAGTAGGGAGTGAGTAAATCGGTGATTCGCAGATAAAAACCAGTGAGACGCCGTCCAAAGGCCGAATAGCACTGCCTCGGAGGATTAATTTCATCGGTGGTTTGTGACTTGCCAGCAGCAAATCGCTGGTCCAGTCGCCGAAAGATACCAAAAGTTTTGGAAAATGGCTTGAAGACCCGGTAGTTCATGAATTGGTATCGGCGAAACGCTGGGTGAACCGCCGGTGTTCACAAGAATGGAGTAAGGATGCAGCAAAGATACCCGGCGGTTCACGGATTGTAACCGGCAAACCGCTGGTGCTTCTTTCGGTTCCAGAACGGTGCTCATGAGGGTGTAATAGTCTAATAATGGAAAAGAGATAAAAAGTACCCTACTTTTCAGGATATAAATAAAGATAATGTACTTTGTACTGGGATATGTTGAAGGATAGATAGAAATAGAGATTTTGAAGAGAGAACAAAGCTTACATCACATCATTGTTTCCTCTTTTAGCTAAAGAATATTCTCTTAGCTGAGAGAGCAGATTCTTATTGAAAATTATAGAAAGTACTCTGTTCTATTTCCTCTTTTGTACTAATAAGTTTTAGCTATTGTTGAAGATTATTTTGTGAAGTTGATTTATTTACTCTTGCTATTAAATTCAATGATGCTATTGATGAATGTGTTTTTGAATTTCTTTACTATGAGTAGCTAAAATCATTAACTAGAGGTATGTGATGATGAATACTTAATTGGATTGGGTATTGCTAGAGTCATCTTCATATTGTTCATGAAAGTGTAAATCTATTAGATTCTCTTCAATCGATAAAGGAAGATCCATTGATTATGATATGGGTCTATAGATTCTTGCTTGATTGTTGCTTTAAAAAGAATAATTATGTATTGGAAGAGAATTTAGTAGTGGGTGCGGAGAAGAGAGTGTGAAAGGAATCTAGAAATAGCTGAAATTGCATTCTCTTTCCTTATTAGCAGCTAATAGCTAGGAATTAGTGCAGTTTCTAATCCAAATCAAATGGGGTTGAGCTAAATTGTTACTAGAGGTTTAACAGAACTCTAGTGAGAGATAATTAGAAGGCTGAAAAGCTGTAATTACCCACTTCCCGAGATTATTTACACTTGTTGAACTCATAAGATGATCTGGTATGTCCCGATCTAGTTAGTATTTCATCTACACCGCACCTCTAGTCTTTCACATCCTTGTTTACAACATTGCTGATCTTGCTATTTTATTTCACTATATCAACCAATACAACTCTCTGAAAATTTCAACTCCCCCAATATTATTTGTTTTTATATTTAATTTATGTGGTGCAAGCTAACGTCAATTTCTCAATCGACACTTGAAACTATCATTCGCTAGTCCTCGTGGAGTTTTACCCCGGCACTCATCAGGTTACTTGTTTTGATACTTAGGCCATGTATATTCTTTTCAATTAGGATATATTTTGGACGTTATAAAAAATGTCGTCGTTGCTAGGAACTAGCGCTTGATAATCTTGAGTTGATTGTTAAGTTGAAGTAGTTCCAGACCACAGTGGTCGTTACTAATCAAATTATGTGTTGCTCATGAGCAGTTTCGAAGGATGGTCATGAAACTTGGAAGGGGTTCCTTCTGTGGAGATCATCAAGCTAGTAGATAAAATATTGTGTAGAGAGGGGAAGAAATATGCAATGTTGTTAGTCATGATGAAGCAGATGGAGTTGTTAACGAATTATATGAAGGGTTTCCATGCTAGATGTTACCAAGCCTACCATGAATATGATTATGCCTATTACGGAAACCAAGGTAGGAACAATGTTGGGTCAGTCAATACGAGTAGTCAAGGGAGCGATGAGTCTATCCAACCTCATATGGAATGTACTCTAGAAGTGGTGCTTGAAAAGGTTCTTGCGATGGAAGAGAGAGTTCAAGATTTATGGAGTAAACTCTTGGATCTAACAACCACTGTAAAGAATCATGATGTCATCATTCAACTGTTGGAAGAGCGGATAAACGAGTTAGCCTCTCAGATGGCAGTGCAAACAACAGAAAACAGCACGGCTCCAATGCAGGATAGTTTAGAGAAATATATATTTGAGTGGGAAATTGAGGAAGAGGTTATTGGATAACTTATTGCTGATGTTTTCTTGAAAAGTGAAGAACTCGAGGAGGTTCACCATGTGCATAAGGAGGTAAGGGATTATCCGTTCCCACCAATAATGCTGGACCATGATTTGAAGAATCGTACAACCCCTCCATCACATCCTTCTATTGTGACCTTACCAAAGTTGGAGCTCAAACCCTTTCCCACTCACCTCCAATATGCATATCTAGGAGAGAATTAAATGCTCTCGGTTATCATTTCAGCAAAGCTTACTCTGTTGCAGGTACATAAACTCATTGAGGTGTTGAAAAGGCATATCTGAGCTATAGGATGGTCAAAAGCTAATGTCATTGGTATCCCTCCAGGGATTTGCACTCAAAAGGTCAATCTTCAAGAAAATTGCAGCCCATCAGTTGAACATCAAATAAGGTTGAATCCACCTATGCAAGAGGTGTTCAAGAATGAGATTATTAAATAGCTAGATGCAGGGGTGGTCTATGCCATCGCAGACAGTAGTTGGGTAAGCTTAGTGTAGTGTGTGCCCAAAAAAAGAGGCGTTGCTGTTATTCCAAATGAAAAGAATGAATTGATAGCTACTAGTCTAGTCATGGGATGGAGAGTTTGTATGGATTACAGTATGTTAAACTCTTGGACAAAGAAGGATCATTTCCCAGTGCCATTCACTGACCAAATGTTGGGCCGTCTAGCTTGTAAAAAGTACTATTGTTTCTTGGATGGATACTCGGGATACAATAAAATATAAATCACACCTGAGGATCAATAAATAACCATATTTACATGTCCTTATGGAATGTTTGCATTCAAGCAGATGCCCTCTGGTCTTTGTAAAGCCCCGACCACATTCCAGAGATGCATAATGTCCATATTTTCCGACATGGTGGAACATACTATGGAAGTCTTCATGGATGACTTCTCAGTTGTGGGGAACTCATTTGATGACTGCTTGACACATTTAGATGAGGTATTAAAGAGATGTATGGAGACGAATTTGGTCCTAAATTGGGGAAGTGTAATTTCATGGTCAAAGAAGGGATTGTATTGGGACACAAAATTTCTGAAAAGGGGATTCAGGTATCAAGACAAAGTGGATGTCATTGCTCAGTTACCTCCATCGTGTACCGTGAAGGGTGTTAGGAGTTTCCTCGGACATGCGGGTTTCTACTGCCATTTCATTAAATATTTCTCTAAGATAACTCATCCCCTGCTCCGGCTGTTGGAGAAAGAGGCTAAGTTCAATTTTGATGAGGATTATCTGAGGGCTTTTGGTGGAGTTGAAAGATAGATTAATTCCATTTCCAATCATTGTATCACCTGATTGGTCAAAACTCTTTGAGCTCATGTGTGATCCAAGTGGGGTAGCATTAGGAGCGGTCCTTGGTCAACAAAGAGACAAGATCTTCCACCCATTCTACTATGCGAGTAAATCTCTGAACAATACACAAACAAACTACACAGTAATAGAACATGAGCCCTTAACTGTTGTGTTTGCAGTTAAAAAATTTCGGGCGTACTTTCTAGGAACCAAAGTGGTGGTGCACATGGACCATGCAGCACTCAGGTATTTAATGTCCAAGACGGATCCTAAACAAAGATTAATTAGGTGGGGGTTTTTGTTGTAGGAATTTGATTTTGAAGTGAAAGACCACAGGGGATGTGAGAATCAAGTGGACGATCATTTGTCGCGCTTAGAAAAAAATGAACAGCAAGGGACAAAAGAGGAGATCAATGACATCTTTTCGGATGAGTGAATCTTAGATGAAACCCATAACTTTACACCGTGGTTTGCTGATTTTGCTAATTACCTGGCCAGCAACATTGTACCCGAAGGATTTAATTTTCAGCAAAAGAAGAAATTCATGCATGATGTCAAGAAATTCTTATGGGATGAACCTTACATTTTTTGAAGTTGTGCAGATAGGTTAATACGGAGGTGTGTTCTGGAAGTGGAGATGGTCCCAATTCTAGAGGCGTGTCACTCTTCTCCTGTGGAAGGTCATTATGGGAGCGTACGAACAACGGCCAAAGTGTTGCAGTGCAGGTTTTATTGTCTTACCTTACATCAAGATGCACATGACTTTGTGAAGCAATGTGACCGATGCCATAGGACAGGGAGCATTTTGAGGCGGCATGAGCTCCCACTAACACCCATCTTGGAGGTTGAGTTGTTTGATGTTTGGGGGATCAACTTTATGGGTCCTTTTATAAGTTCTTAAGGGAACAAATACATCTTGGTGCTAGTGGATTATGTTTATAAATGAGTGGAAGTTGTTGCATTACCAAAAAATGAAGTGAGAAGTGTTAAGATCTCTTTAAAGAAACACATCTTCTCGCGGTTCGGTACCCGTAGAGCTATCATTATCTATGGAGGATCTCATTTTTGCAATTGGGTGTTTAACACACTACTAGTTAAGCATGGTGTGAAGCATAAAGTGTCCACCCCGTATCACCCGCAGACCAGCAGACAAGTGGAAATTTCAAACAGGGAAATAAAGAACATCTTGACTAAAACAGTCAACCTAAACAAAACAGATTGGGCACAGATGTTAGATGATGGACTTCGGGCATATCAGACTGCATTTAAAACGCCGATTGGAATGTCTCTTTACCAGCTAGTGTTGGTAAAGCATGTCACCTCCCGGTGGAGCTAGAACATAAATCTTTGTGGGAATTGAAGAGTTTAAACCTGGAACAGGGAAGAGCTATCCAAGGTCGAATCCATAATTTACATGAGATGGATGAATTCAAAATTAAGGCACATGAGAATGCATCAATTTACAAAGATAGAATGAAATATTATCATGACCAAAAAGTGTTGCAGTGTAATTTTGTTCCAGGGTATTGGGTGCTACTATTCAAGACTAGACTAAAGTTATTCCCTAGAAAGATAAATTCTAAATGGTCAGGACCTTTTAATGTTTCTCAGGTGTATGAGGATGGATCCATCGAACTCCATAGTGAGAATGGGAACAATTTCAAAGTAAATGGTCAAAGGGGTAAAAGGTATTTGATGGTGTTGGAAGAATTTGGTCGAACAGAGGTGGTCTATCTTGATGAGCCGTAGGATTTAAGGAACTTTTGTCTTATCATGATGTTAAATAAGGCGCTTCTTGGGAGGCAACCCAAGCATCTTTATTGTTTTTTTCTTCTCTCTCATATGTTTGTTTCTGTTGATTTTTTGAGGATATGAAGGGTGCACTACAAAATAAATAACCAACCGGCGAAACGCCGATTGCATTTTGCGAAGCACAGTTCAAGCATCGCCCTACCAGTCCACTAAAGGATTCAAGAAAAAGTGGTGATAAAAATTGGTGAATCGCCGGTGATAATCCGTAAAGCGCCGCCAGGGTACAGATTCCATCTAGCAAACTGAAGGCCCCAAGGTGAACTGGTAGCCCAATCGGCGAACCACCATGTCAAAGCGTGAACCGCCGGTTTGCCGCCACCCTCAACTAGAGTACTTGGAAATGGATCAGGCATCGACTCCTTATCTGGCGAAACGCCGGAAGGGATTTGTGGAATGCCAGTCAATCGACGAACTCTCACTCAGAGTCATGTTCAAGTAATGTTAGCGATGGCCACAATAGTGAAATGTCGGCTCATTTCGGTTACCGCCAGCGTGGCCCCCAATGGAAAAACCACATTTTCAAAATTCCGAAAAAACTCTTCCATTTCCCCCATTTTCTTTCATTTTCTCCCCAGATCGCATTTGCCTAAGAAGACCCATTACTTCGCACCTAAAACTTATTAATACTTGCCACCCCAAGCACCCATTCAACTTCCCTTCCTTGTCAATTTAAAAACCCCAAATTGTCTTCATCCTCTTCATTCCTCCATAAAGCTTCCCAAGCACACTCCGTTGGAGGTAAGAATTCTCTCCCTAATGCTTAAAAGGTTCTAATAACATTGGTAATATTTTGCTCTAGTCCCGCTTATCATGTTTTGTTTTGCTTCTTTGTTGTATGTGAGTGAATGTTTTTTTGTTGTGGTCACTTCGTATCTGGGTATAATCTGCATACCCGGGTTAGTTGCCCAATGATAGATTGATTGACACCTTTATTAAGGGCAATTTTTTTTTTTGCAGAGATATGAGTGTGATTGGTTAGCTTTTATATATGGAGGTGATAGGTGGGTGAGTAATGCATAACGGCGGCTAGCAGGTAACCAGTGGTGGTTTGCCGGCAAAACATCGATGTGCCCAAGTTGTTTTTCTTCACTATGCCAATCAGCGAGTCATCGACGACTAGCAAAATGCAACTGCCTCGCCGATGGCACCTGACTTGGTGAAAATCTTACTTAAGTTCTTCTGTTTTCCCTATTCTCACGTTTCATATTATGGCCCATTACTAACCTACATTTGCAGCATCATGTATATCTCCCTGCACTCTCATAAAAGACAAGCATTAGTGCCCACCTACCGCTCATGTTAGGTTTGGGCTGGAAGGAATGGAGGAGTTTTATTTAGCTTTCAAGGAAAAATGTGTCATCCATGTAGAAGCCTAGTTTGATGCAGAATCTTTCAAGACTACTTCCCCAGATATCTACCACCAGATTGGGACGCGTGATCGAGGTCCATTTACTATACCAGTTGACCCAAATCTTCCAAACCTGGTATGGGAATTGTATGCATCATACAAGGCAAGGCAACAACTAATGAAGCGAATGCGCCGCACTGAAGCATTCCCATGCCTCACATCAGTATGGGTGCGAGGACAAGAGGTTCCTATAACTGTAGCAATAATAAATTCAATTTATTGGGACGAGCCAATCCCATATTATCCAATATTACGCAATAAAGTGGAGGACAAAGCTAATCAATTCCAATGGGTAGCCAACCTGGTTGCAAAAGGTTGACCAAAATGGGCTACTTCCAAGGGCCTCATTCATCGGCACGACTTACAATTTGAAACACGTATGTGGTTCGATTTGTTTTGCTCGAGGCTAATGCCCTCATTAAATACATCGGAAGTCCCAATTGAAGTTTCCATTCTCCTTTCTTGCCTAATGGATCATGTACATGTCAATGTGGGGGAGATTATTACTGATCAATTCAAACAGAAGGCCAAGCAACAAGCCACTGCATTTCCATTCCCTAACCTGGTGTATATGTTATGTATGTGGGCAACTTGTCCTTTGTTTTTTTCCAGTGGATAAGACAGTGCAGGACAACAGTATGATTACATTGGCCACAAAAACCGAAAAAGAGGCTCCAACTATGAAGCGGGCAAAGTATACAAGGAAGATGACTCTACCATCATCCTCGACATCCACTCACACAGCAACCACACCACTCTATACTACCAAGCCCAAAAATTCTCCATTTCCTGATTTACTCAACATTGAACAAAGGGACAAAATGCATGAGAACCAACTAGTGCGGTTATCCAAGGCTCTTCCTTCAATGATACAGGGTGCCATCAAGAAAGCCTTGCAGCCTATTAAAGACAAATTAACCAGCCTATGCTCTTCAGTTAATGTCCTTAAAATCAAAGTGGGTACTTTAAAACAAGAGGTGGTTGCTCTCACTGCACCTTCATCTATTTCCCAAACAAACCCTTGCGAACCTAAGGCGGTGCCCGAAGCACCCAGAAGCCCGTTGGATGACCGGTGGGTAGGCTATAACAATGAGTTAGAACAAATGTCTAATAAGGAACCCCATCATAGCCTCCCTCCTCCAACTCCAACACGTTCGGTGTATGATGTCGATCCTTCCTGGACACCAGGTGTAGTGGAAACAACATCGTACCATGAGCTTCGAACATTGCAGTACAATTGGGTGGTGCAAGACCCTGGGCAACTTCTATCACTCCCACCGGATCCAAAACATCTTATGGCTGAAGAGACAACTTCTCGGCAGTTTGATGCTGCCATCTACACTTGGAAGCCACGGCCTAATCACTAACTCAATCAGGAAGCATCTCTTACTTGCTTATCTTTTATTTGGATACATTGGGGGCAATGACTATTTTCAGTTTGCGGGTAGGATTAGTCTTACTCATGGGATATTGAAATTTTTGGTATTCTCTTGATGGGTGATGATTAGTGACCAAATGGAGTCTTTGTTTTGAATTGTAATATTTTTGAAAATCTTGAATGAAATGACCCCAAAGTCTTGTTCCCTTTTAGCCATTGTAAATTGTAGCGTAGAAATTAAAACTCTGAGGGTTTTCTGTTTACCACGATTCTTTCCCAAGGGAAGTCTTTTATTTTTGTCATTTTTTTGTTGTCAAACCGGGTTGATTTTTTACAATGATGGATTAAGTGGAGACATTCTTAAGGGAAAATACTATGTTTCTTTGATATTTTTGTGAAGTTGTTTTGAGAGGCACCACCAATTTTTTTTTTAAATGGATTAAAAACAAGGGCATGAAAATGAAGATAATGACAAAGTGTTCACACCGTAGCATAGCATTCTTTGTCATGCATTGTAAATTCCCTACTTGACTTATGATGTTTGCTTGCTTTGGTGTCCTAATTTTGTGTCTTGTATTGAGAATGACACTTGTAGACCCTTTAAGGGTGATTCCTTGTGTAGTGAGGAAATATTTGATGAATCTCATGCATTATATCTTATCTAGAACTTTCCCCTAATGTGATTCAAGGAGACATTCCAGATGTAGTTGCGCCAAGAACATGTGTTTAGGTTTTCCTTTGCATAGTCACTTCACACATATGCCATCCATGAGCATTGATCCTTGTTAGCCAATGTTGAGACTTAGACCCTTTCTTTGGAAATGCATTGCAAGTCTTAAGAACATTCTTAATACCTCTTTTCGGCCCCCATTCTCCCTAAATTCTAGTGACGAGATAAGTGATGAAATGAGGCATAAAGCCTTAGAAAGAGGGAGTGATAAAAACATTTGTGAAAAATGAGGTAAAAACCTAAGTTTGGGGGTATGCAAAACAAAGGGGGAAGATAAGAATTATAGTGTAAGGGCAACAACGCCTTGTGTAAATAATGCATCAAAGGACAAATAATAAAGAAAAACACAATTTGTGTGAAGCGGTGTTTTCTCTTGAGGAAATAAGGCTGGTTGTTAGAGCTAAAAGGGGTTATAAGGGGGATTGTGAATGAAATGAAAGTCATAAACAAGGAAAGAAGGGAAATAAGGTGAAGTGAGTGGAATTGATGTAAGGTATGTAACACAAAGCATTAGGGAGGATTTAGTCACTATAGCCAAATGTTCATCCTACCCTTACCCCGAGTCTACATCATAACCCGCAAGTCCTAAATGATTCTAGGTGCAACTACTCTACATTAGTGGTGAATTACATGAAGGGCAAGCCTATGGGTCAAGTTTATGCATGAAGATTTAATTTGGGAGAGTGAGTGGGAGTATCTCTTAACAAATAATCCCTTTTGTGCATTTAAATGATCATATGACCAAAAGAATAGGGATCCTTCTTTTGGTGAGTGGCATCATTCCTTTTTGGGGATGCAAGAGCATTCAGAGTTAATGTGAAAATAGGGCACAAGGAGTGTAAACTCTAAGGCAAGCTTTGAATTTGCATTGATTATAACTTGAGATGCTATATGTGTTTCTTTGTCGAGCAATGCCCTTTTTTCACTAAATGATTCCTTTTATAAGCTTTGCTTGGTAGAAAGTGTTTTCCTGTTCGAGACATTTTCATTGTTTTGGTCTTTTGGGGTATTTTCTTCTCTGTTTCGGTGAGCATGGTGTGCATTTTTGGGTTGTAATAGTCCAAATGATTGGCGAGGTCTAATTGTGAATAGAGGTGGCGTATTCCTCAATAAGTGAGTACTGCATTACTTGAGGACAAGCAATGATATAAGTTTGGGGGTTTGATGAGTTGGTAATGTAACAACTCATTAGGTTCTAAAACTTGAGTTTTTGTTTCGTTCTTGAGTTGATTATTTGGATTTTATGCCCTTTTTGCTTTTGTTGTGTGCAATGGCTAAAAGTGAAGAAAAGAGAAAAAATGGAGCAAAAAGAAGGGAGTGAGAGTGAATCGGTTATTCACAGATGAAAACCGGTGAGACACCAGCCAAAGGCAGAATATCACTGCCTTAAAGGATTAATGCCACCGGCGGTTCGTGACTTGCCAGCGGCAAGTCTCCAGTCCAGTCGCCGAAAGATACCCAAAGTTCTGGGAAATGACTTGAAGACCCAGTGGTTCACAAATTGGCATCGGTGAAGACTGGGTGAACCGACGGAGTTCACTGGAATGGAGTAAGGATGCAACAAAGATATCAAGCGGTTCACGGATTATAACGGGCGAATGTCTTGTGCTTCCACCAATTCAAGAATGGTGCTTACGAGGGTATAATCATCCAACACTGGAAAAGAGATAAAAAGTTCCCTTCTTTTTAGGATATAAATACATATAAAGTACATTGTACTGGGATATGCAGAAGGAGAGATAGAAACCGAGATTTTGAAGAGAGAACAAAGATTACATCACATCATTATTTCCCCTTTTAGCTGAAAAACATTCTGTTAGTTGAGAGAGGGAGATTCTGATTGAAAATTGTAGAAAGTACTCTGTTCTATTTCCTTTTTATACTAGTATGTTTCAGCTATTGTGCAAGATTATTTTTTGAAGTTGATTTATTTAGTCTAGCTATTAAATTCAATGATGCTATTGATGAATGTGTTTTGAATTTATTAACTATGAGTAGCTAAAGTCATTAACTAGAGGTGTGTGATGATGAATAGTTAATTGGATTGGGTATTGCTAGAGGCATCTTCATATTGTTCATGCAAGTGTAAATCTATTAGATTCTCTTCAATCTATAAAGGAAGATCCATTGATTATGATATGAGTCTATCTATTCTTGCTAGATATGGGTCTATCTTTTCTTGCTGGCAAAAGAATAATTAAGTATTGAAAGAGAATTTAGTAGTGGGTGTGGAGAAGAGAGTGTGAAATTAGTCTAGAAATAGCTAAAATTGCATTCTCTTTCCTTATTAGCAGCTAATAGCTAGGAATTAGTGCAGTTGCTAATCAAAATCAAATTGGGTTGAGCTAAATAGTGACTAGAGGTTTGACAAAACTCTAGTGAGAGGTAATTAGAAGGCTGAAAAGTTGTAATTACCCACTTCCCTAGATTGTTTATGCTTGTTGAACTCATAAGATGACCTTGCATGTCCTGATCTAGTTAGTATTTCATGTACACTGCACCTCTAGTCTTTCACATACTTGTTGAAAACTTAGTTGATCATGCTATTTTATTTCACTAAATCAACCAATACAATTCTCTGAAAATTTCAACTCTCCCAATTTTATATGTTTTTATATTAAATCTACATGGTGCAAGCTAACGTTAATTTCTCAATCGACACTTAAAACTATCATTCACTAGTCCTCCTGGGATTCGACCCCAACACTCACCGGGTTACTAATTTTGATACTTCGGCTGTGTATATTCTTTGCATTAAGGATATATTTTGGACGTTATCAAGGACATCTCCCACAGTCTCACCAGTGGTCATTAGCTCCATCTTTATCATCATCCAGTGTTCCATCTAGACCTAGACGTGACTAGAGGATAGACCTTCAGGCTCTAGAGGCAAGGGGAGTATGGAAGGGGAGTGCACTTTTCCACCGCATGTGAAGTGTAGTAAGAACTACCCTGGGTGATGCTTAGTTGGCCCAGATGCTTGTTTTAGGTGTGGCAAACCTGGACACAAACTCATGGATTGCCTTCAGCCAGACAAGGCGATGGTGGGGTCTGCACCCCAGCCACTAGTTCAGCAGCTCCCGCAGCTCACCCATTTCAGCAGGGAACATCTTCTAGTGTAGGTGGATGTCAATGCTAGAATAGGTTCTATGCACTATCATCTCGATAGGAGCAGGAGGTCTCACCCAATGTGGGCACTGGTATGTTGCGAGTGTTCCATCTTGATTTTTATGCATTGTTAGATCCATGGGATACAATGTCTTTCATAACTCCTTATGTCACCATTTTTTTCAGAGTTATTCTTCAAATCCTATCCAAACACTTCTCAGTCTCTACTCCCGTAAATGAGTCATTTATAGTTCGAAGGACATACAAAAATTTCCCTGTCATGATTCTTCAGAAAATCACCTTAGCCAGTGGAGTAAGATATGTCCGACTTCAATGTTATATTTGGTATGGATTTGTTACATGATTGTTATGCTTCAGTTAATTATAGAACCCATATGGTAGAGTTTCGATTTTTGAGTGAATTAGTCCTAGAATGGAAAGGTAGTTCAATGGTGCCTATTGGTCTCTTTGTTTCCTACCTCAAGGCCAGGAAGATGATCTCCAAGGGCTGTGTGTACCATCTAGTTCAGGATAAAGATTCTACATCTGTGATCCCGACTCTTCAGTCAGTTCCTATTTTATGTGAGTATCCAGAGGATTTTTCAGATGATCTACTAAGAGTCCCTCCCCAGTGGGAGATTTATTTTGTATCGATATTTTCCCTGATACGCAACCTATATCTATTCCTCCTTACTGAATGACTCCAGCCGAGCAAAAAGAGTTGAAAGAGCAGTTGAAGGATCTCCTAGATAAGGGTTTCATTAGGCCTAGTAAGTCCCCGTGGGGTGCTCCAGTTCTCTTTGTTTGAAAGAAAGATGGTTCCCTTAGGATGTCCATTGATTATCAATAGTTGAACAAGGCCACGATCAAGAATGCGTATCCCCCCCCCAGGATCGATGACCTGTTTGACCAGCTTTAGGGTACTAAGTGTTCGGTTGTCTAGATGACTACACGCAAGTGCACGTGGTCGAACAAGTAGTAAATGGCTCAAGTAAGCCAAGTATCGATCCCACAGGGATTGGACTACGACAGCAAATCTACTCAAATGTCAATAAACTGTAACTAAAAAAATGCAAACAACAGTGTGAAAGAGATTTTTATATTTAGTTTCCTAATTTATGCTAAGTCTAAAGTAAATATACAATTTGAGTCTGAACTATGAATGTGAGCATGCTG
>JACEIK010001241.1:275813-288585 GCA_018107945.1 Datura stramonium
AGAATGTGATCAACCTCAGATTCTTATGTGTTTTTGATGTTACGCTTATTTCAGACTTCCGCTAAGTCTATCATATTAATCTATCATTTTCATGATTCAGTTAGATGTATGTTCATGCCATGGGTCGACTTGGAGTCCCTCGGGGTTCCTTATCCCTTGTCTCAATCTGAGCCTACGTTCGGGTTGTGACAAACTTGGTATCGGAGCAATAGGTTTGACGTGTCCTAGGGTGTCTGAGAGCTGCTATTAGTAGAGTCTTCTTCATGGGTATGAAGCACGCCACACTTATAACGAAGAGGCTACGAGATGTTTAGGAAATGCTCCCTTTTTCATGATCTATGTCATGTGGTGAAATGCCTCCCTATCCTTCTAACTCATTCTATTCACGATTACAGAACCATGGCTTCCTGTAGAGTTAATGGTAGGAGGAATAGAAATGGAAATGGCCACGAGGATGGAAATGGAGATGGGCAACGACAAGCCCCACTAGTCCAGGAGCACTATGCACCGGAGCCGGTTGCCCATGCTGAATTCTGGGTAGCTATTCAAATGTTAGTGCAGGACTTGACCGCTCATAGCTCGAGTTAGAGATTTCTTGAGAATGAACTAGCCAGAGTTTCTTGAGGAAAAAGTGGAGGAGGACCCGCATGAGTTCATTGATGATATTGTGAAGATCACCCAGAATATGGGGGTGAATGGAGTTGAATGTGGTGAGTTGTCTTCATATCAATTAAAAGGGGTCGCACACATCTGGTTTTCACAATGGAAAGATAGTAGGGCCACTGGGGCAGGCCCTGTCACTTGGAAGGAGTTCTATGTTGCGTTCCTAGATCGATTCTTACCTCATGAGATGAGGGAGTTGAAGGTAGCCGAGTTCGTGAATCTTACGCAGGGGAAGATGATGGTACATGAGTACTCCCTTGAGTTCACTCACTTATCAAAGTACACCCCAGAGTTAGTGGTGGATCAGAGGGCGCGAGTGAGCATATTTGTTCATGGGGTGGAGAATAATTTAGATAACTATTGCAGGACTGCTATGCTCCACCAGGATATGGATTTCCCTCAGATAGTCTTGTACGCCCAGCAGATGCAGGTGGCGCATATGAGGGAGAGAGAGGCCAAGAGGGCCAGGACTGATAGTTATAGATTCTCTCAACCGAGGTCAGATGGTGGGCACCGACAACAGACCTACCAGAGATCTTCAGCCCCGGTTTATTTAGCGTTGAGTGTTCCATCCATACTTAGGCACGATTAGAGAGGGCGAGCGTTAGGCTCTATGGGTTAGAGCAGCAGGCCCAAAGATTCCAGCATCCTAGCTTGCCGCAGGTGTGGTTAGGGGCACACTGTTAAGTACTTGGTAGGTACAGGTGTTTGCTTCAGGTGTGTAAAGCCTGGACATATGCTCAGAGATTGCCCAACAGCTAAAAAGGGCCATGAAGGGGGCCGAGGCCCAGCTTCTAGTTCAGCAGCTCCACTGGCACGCCTAGCACAACAGGGGGCATCTACTAGCACAGGTGGTAGCCAGCGTCGAAATAGATTATATGCCTTAGGCTCTCGTCAGGAGCAGGAGGTCTCCCCGGATGTAGTCACTGGTATGTTACGAGTTTTTCATCTTGATGTATATTCTTTGTTAGATCCGGGGGCTACCTTGCCTTTTGTGACACCTTATGTGGCTAGTAGTTTCGGAATCAATCCTGAAACCTTGTTAGAACCCTTCTCAATCTCTACTCCAGTTGGTGATTCAATTGTAGCTAGACGGGTATATAGAAGTTGCCCGGTTATAGTCTAATAGCATCCATAGATGCTTAATTTCATTAAAAACATGGATAAGGATTTGAAAGGTTCATCAAATAAGAAATTTCAAGGAAAACTCAAATGGGTTGCAATTAGTTATTAAAAAGTGTCTTGTGATTGAAGAAGATCTCAAGCTCAATGAAGATATTTTCTTCAACTCTTAAATCTATTTGGATGACCAAATTAATGTTCATAAGGAGATGGAATGGGGCCCAAATTAGCCCCCAATGGGAGAAAATATTGCAGTAATTTTTAATCAATTTCTAGAATATTTAAGAGTTGTTTTATAGATGTTGAGTTTCTAAGACTTTGTATATGGCAGCGTTCAATGCCATTCAGTATTTTGTTTTAATCTAGGTTGACTACATTCGTCTAAGTTTGGGCAGCCTTCTATGTCCCTAGGGAACATAATTTCTTTAATTGAGTCTTTGACCAGCCCCTTCTGGGATTCTATATAAAGGGGTTCTTTCTCTGCATTTTAACTAAGTTTGACTTAATATATTAGTAGCAGCCTTGTGGCTTGTGGAGACCTTTGTAGGATCTCTTTAGGCTATGCCCTTTTTATTCTACTTTGAACCATAACTTGGATTTCTTCAATGATAAGATTCCTTGTTTGAGTTCCGTCCCCCCTTTTCTTCTTCTACTTCTTCTTAATTGATTCACTATTTCTTATTTCTTCTCTTTTCAAGAATAAAATCCTTCCACCTTTCTAATCTTCTAATTTTTATAGTCTTTCGCTGTCCGTGTCATTATCAAGAATGATAGCATCCATGGCAGCTCAATGTCATTAAAAGACATGGATAAGGATTTGAAAGCTTCATCAAATAAGAAATTTCAAGACAAGAAATTTCAAGACAAACAAACTGAAATGGGTCAAACAACATGAAGTGTCTTGTGATGGAAGAAGCCCATGAAGATATTTTTTTCAACTCTTACATCTATTTGGAGGCCCAATCAAAGTTCAAAAGGAGATGGAATGGGGCCCAAATCAGCCCCCAATGGGAGAAAATATTGCAGTATCTTTTGTTCAGTTTCTGAATATTTAAGAGTTGTTTTATAGATGTTGAGTTTCTAGGACTTTGTGTAAGTCCTCTACTCATTTAGTATTTTTGTTTTAATCTATGTTGACTACATTGGTCTAAGTGTGGGCAGCCTTCTGTGTCCCTAGGGAACATGATTTCTTTAATAAAGTCGTTGAGCAACTCCTTCCTAGAATTCTATATAGCGAGTTCTTTTCTTCATTGTAATCAATTTGATTTGATATACAAGTAGTAGCCTTGTGTCTTGTGGAGACCTTTGTAGGATATCTTGGGTTATGCTCTTTTTGTTCTACTTTGAACCATAACTTGGATTTCTTCAATGATAAGATTCCTTGTTTGAGTTCCGCTCCCCTTTTTCTTCTCTTTTTACTTCTTTTTTAATTGATTCACTATTTCGTATTTCTTCTCTTTTCAAGAAATAAAATCCTTCCAATTTTCTAATCTTCTAATTTTTATAGGCTCCTTTTCGCTGGCCCGTGAAGTTGGCTATCAAGTGGTATCGTGAGCTTTGGATGGTTGGGTATTCTTATACTCACCCGTTTTACTAATTTGAAGCATATAAAACTAAAAAAAATCTTAATAAAAAGTTACTATAGCATGAACAATAACCCCAAAAAATTTTAAAATTTTATTTTCTCAAGTGAATAGTGACGTGAATAGTAATTTTTAGTACTTTCACTTGTTCATGGTTTGTTCTATACTTTACCTTGTGATTTGGTAACTTTGATTTATTAAAAATCTGATCAATCTCTTGAAATCTCATTGTATTTTAAGGTTCTTTTTCTGAATTTCGGTCAACAAAACTCAAAAGTTTGGGATTGTAAAATGGCCAATCAGCTCCTTGGATTCAAAAGCTCATTGAATATATACTTGGTCTTCTTGAATTGTTACACTATATTTAGTTTCATATTGTTCTCTTGGTAGATACTTTAAGTATTTGTTCATACTTAGTGTAGTCTAGTGATTTATGAGCATTGTTTTTTAAAATTGTGTGAAATTTTTTTCATGCTTTTCTCTTTATTTTCATTATGTACTCTCTTTTTGTTTCCGCTTGTTATAGTTTTGCCGCCCTTTTCTCAATTTGACATAAACTCCATTCTTGAACCAAACATTGGAACTTTCTTTGAAGTGTTTGAGTTGGTTCATGAAGAACTTTAGGAGAATTCATTGAGTGGTAAAATGCAAGAGTGGTGAGATTATTTAAGGGTAAAAGCCTAATTGTGTGATATAATGAAAGGTTGTTTTCAAATGCACATAAAGATACATGCGTAGGAGTGCAATGAGACAACTTTACTACTAACAATCTCTTATTTTAGCATGTCTTCCACAGATTTTGAAAGCAATTGGAATAAACGAATGGATGATTACAGTGGGGATGATTGGGAATCAGATGCAAAGAATCCTAGAAGGGGCTACGAGAGAAAGCACAAGATTATTCAAACTAGAATGGAAGTATTTTCAATGTGTATGCTACTAAAATTGATATAAATGTTTGTCACAACTTAGTCAAAGTGCTTACTTTTGTTAAAATGGCGGTTTATCTTGTGTTAAGTATGTTTTCACCCTACACCTTCAAAGGAGGAAGGTGGACAAGAGAGTACCGGTGCGATTTAATCTGGGAGATACAAGGACGAGGTTTGGTGTGATGTGGTTCCCATTCCACATGTCATGTCTTATTGGGAAGGCCATGGTATCTGTATAGAAAAGCTTCATATGATCCAGAAAAGAATAGGTACTCCTTGGTGAAAGATGATGGAAAAAAAGACTGCCCTTGTTTCTTTGGCACCTATAGAGATTCAAGAAGATCAATTAAGGGTAAGAAGATCAATGGAGGTGTTTGAAAAGGAAAAGGAATACAAGAGGGAAAACCACAACAGGTTTGAGAAGCCTAAAATTAGACACCTTAAAAGTCCTCCAAGGGTTAAAAGAGGGATTCTTGGGAAGTACATGGGAGCTAGTGCAATGACAAACTTCTCCACACCAAATGAAAGTAAGGATGAGTGAGAAAGAAAGAGAGAAGTGAGGGTGGGCAACTTGACAAATCAAGAGTGGAAAAGGAGAGGAAGTGATGACTTAAGAGAGTGAGTTATCAAAAACTAAGAATGAGTGAAAATAATTGAGTGATATGTGTTTGAGAGGTACAATAGAGAGTGAACTAGTGCATTTGAGTGATGAACAAAACGAAGATTGCAAGAATAGAGTGCAGTAGTGTGAGAGATTCTTGTTCAAGCTCTAACCAATTAACTCTATTCTTTTCTACAGTTTCTGTTCCAAAATAAAAGGTGTCAATGAAGTTAAGGAACCAATGAAGAGTTAGAACAACAATTGCATAGAAGTAATGAAAATTCAGTTTTAAAGAGTATTTGGAAAGTGTAAAAGCTAAAGATTTATGGAAGCAATTACAAGTTGAAGAAAAGTTTGACCTTGATTATCTCATGTGGTATGACCTTATTGATGATCTATTTGTTTCAGACAATTTTAACTTTACAACAAATTCATGAGGTCAAAGTTTTAAGTGAAGATATAACTCAAATTGAGAGTGACCCTTCCCATTTTGATTATGTTATACCCAGGAACTAAAAGATCCGATCGGGGAGTTGAAGCTGAGGAAAGTTAAAAATTTGGCACCGCATACGTGATGAGTCGTGGGTACACTCGTCAGGATAGCCCATGAGTCGTTGGTGTGACTCGTGGGGGAAGGGACAAGTGTTCAGTGAAGCAACTGGAGATTTAAGTCACCACGGTCCACTCACAAGTTGTGGTCAGTCCTCACGACTCATGAGGTCGTTTTCATGAAGTAATTAAAAGAAATTGGTAGTGTACCCAACGATTAGGGACCGTGAGTCGTGGTCACTCCTGACGAATCATGGGGTGACCCATCACAAGACCAGGAGGCAAGGTTAGACAGTGTACTTGATGAGCAGCATGACAAGTCGTCTTCCCCAGTGATGAGTTGTTAGGTTGTCTCTAGACCACTCCAACAGCTTATTTTCTGCAAAATAGTAAGGGTCTTTTTCATAAATTCTAAATGTACTAAAGAATAAAACTACGTCGTTTTATCCTATAAAAGGTGGGTTTTTAGAGGGATAATCATTCTAAGTTATCATTTATGTATGCAAGAGTTTAGCGAGGTGATCAAAGAGTGATTCAACGCTTTCAATTCTTTTAAATTCCTTTTGGGATTTCAATGAGAGTAATATTTATCTATTCCAGGGTATGTAAGGACATGAATGGGTGCTTCCGTTCACACCATGCCCATTCTCTATGATTTCATGAAAATTCTATCAAAATCTATTGGATTTTGAAGTTGATTTCATATGAAAATCTAACGATTTGCTAATGGGCTTTGTGGATTTTTGAATCTCATCATACTCCTATGGGTTTTTGATCTGCTTTTATGATTTAAATTAGTTATAATATTATTAATTTTGATTTCTATTGAATTAAGCGTACTATGCATGATTTATGATGAATCAATTTGTGATCTATCCTCTACTTGTTGAGATTTACAAACCAATCCATGATCCACGATTTGTTAAGGAATTTATTCAATTACCCGTCACGATTTGATGATTTACAAGTTATATGTATGATCTACAAGTATGCATGGATTCTATGATTTATGAATTTATGCTTTGGCCGACCACGGGCCTTGATTCATGGCTAGTTCACGATTTACAAGCATGTTTATGATTATCATGAATTGACTAGCCCATGAACTCATGCGTGATTTACTATAAGCACTATATAGTTTTTTTGGGAGTAGCATCGAACACCGAGTAGGTTTAGGCCCAAGTTCTGGCCCAAATCTCAGAACTACATGCCACTGTAGGTATGTTGGGACCTCCTTTGTGACTGTCCCCATCTCAAATGGCCCTCTTCATGGTGATATCACACTTTCATGGTTCTACCCTTGTCAAGGTACGAATGGCCTCCCGACTAGGTGTTCGGTGATCTAGATGACTACACGCAAGTGCAAATGTGGCTTAAAACGTAGTAAATGGCTCAAGTAAGCCAAGCATCGATCCTACAGGGACTGAGCTACGATAGCAAATCTACTCAAGTGTCACTAAACTGTAGTTCCAAAAATGCAGAAAACAATGTGAAAGAGATTTTTTATTTTATGGTTTTAATTTTATACTAAGTCTAAAATGAATAGACAAATTGAGTCTGAACTATGTATCAGAGCATGTTGGAGGCTAAAACGAACATGTAGAGAAATTAACTATCGATACAAGTTGATTAATCTTTCCTCCGGCTAGTCGTAATTATTGCATATGGATTAAAACTCTCGTATTTAACCCAACTTAAGAATCATGAACCTTCCACCTACATTTCGTGATAAGAAGAAATTCATGTTCTAGCCATACAAAACCGATTCCGTAATTGACTACTACTGCCTTTCAGTATATTTCTATCCCGAAGGTAAATCAATTCCTCAATTTTCCCAAACTAAGAAAAATCATATCCTATCATCAATTCACAACTTTCCACCCGTGCTCTCTCGAGTGAAACCGACTTTTTAGATTTACATTAACATTGGCCAAACATAATGCAAAGAAGAACAAGAATTAATAGAACAACCATGGAAGAAAAGATAAAAACCAATGATCAACAATCACATTTCAATACAAAATGTTCTTAACCTCAGCAAGAAGTGAAATTAGCCACTCATTTATGGATTAAACATCGTTAAATGAGTGTAAATCATACAAATAATTGAAAGAAAGGAGAAAGAGATAGAGAAAACCCTAAGATTTTCGTCCTCAACCGCCCGTAACCCACGTTCTTGCTCCACCAAGTGAGAATAATTAAAAATGAACCTAAGTGTTCTATTTATACTGGTGGGAATTTTTCCCGAATAACAAGCAACGTGTCACGGAGTGCATTATGGAGCACTGCCTCCGTGACACAAAGACGAACGCGGACCCTTACCGGAATTTGGCCGCCCAGTATTTAATCCTAACGTGGCACGCAGCGCACGCGGAGTCGTTCAATGTGACACGTGACGAACGCGCACCTTCACTCTGAATTCCAAGTTCCGTGTAATTAGGTCCAACGTGCCACGGAGGCAACGCGGACCTTCACTAGAATTTTTGCCAATTTTATCATCTGGGGTGTAATGCATCCGCGATGGCAGCAGTGATTACCTACTTATCGCAAGCCCTTTAATCCATGCTTTCTCTTGGCCATTTCCTTGCTCGCTTCCGGTGCATTCCGATTCTCCCAACATGCATCTTAGAATCATAAAGTATTTTTCCGCAAAACCACGCTAATCATGTTGGTTAGTATAAATTCACATTTTACTACAATTTACATGAGAATGTACAAACATCGTTAGATAAACAAGGCGACACGACGTATTGAGTATCACTTGGGCATATAAATCTGCCCAAGATCACTTACCCCATTAATTTAAAATTTTGTTCATCCGAACAATAATCTTACACCTCATGCAATTGACACCCAATCATGGGTACTTTGGCCCGACAATCCGAGCTACGTTATACCGATTATTTAATATAGCAAATCATCAAGAAAACATGCATAGTCTCATCAATCCAATGATATTCAACACATCAAGACCTCCTAGACTCAAGAATCGACTCTCGATATCGGCAAACTCATGCAAATTAGCCGATCACATATCCGACACGAAATTCAATCTCTCGCCAAGCATGTGCCCTACAACACAAGAGAATTTCCCCTTTTCAATCACATGAACTCTAAACATTACATGCAGAGGCATATAGACACGATTTCCCTCTCTCTCTCCCAAAGAATTCACATGCATCATGTCATGAAACCATAGGCTTGCCTCTAGTGTATTACTCCAATTAGTATAAGGACGCGTGATGTAGGATCACGTAGGACTTAACGGGGTTGTAATGTAAGCTGCGTAACTAGTAAATACCGGCCAACCAATAATAGCAACAAGCATCCTTAAGCGCTTTTTCAATACATCCCCATCACCATTGTGGGCATTGTTTCTTCCTTCATCCTCCCATTCTTGAAGTCTTTCTTTATTTTGTCCCCATTTCTTTAAGCACACTCGACTTAATAACAAAGATTAGTTATACATCTTTATTTTCTTTTAACCGGCAAGTGCACCTTGATCTTTTCTTACTTTCATCACTTTGCTTTTCTTTCTTTTCACAATTCTCACTCGTTGACACTGTGGGAAAATTATTTTTTCTTGAGCACTTAAGAGTTTTGGATCAAATTTACAGAAATGAAAATAAAGGGTTAAGCTCGGTTTACACCTTTTCGACAAAAGAAAAAATAAAGCAAAGGCTCAATGGGCTAACTAGGATTTGACATTCGAGGTGGGTATGAAAAAACTTTTGCCAAAAAAAAAAAACAAAGAAACGCCTATATCCTTTCCTACACTACACTTCCTTCATTTCGTTTCGTACACACAACAGCAAGTTCTAGACAATCCACAATAGCATGGAATAATCGAAACTCACTAGACAAGAATTGCACATGCTCAACTCAAGAAATATTCGCAGACTCTTCAATCGCCTAATTACAAGAATTCAAACATTAAGCCTCAATCACACTGAATCGAACTTATGGCCTAGGTCTCAACATATTTACACAGTTGCATGCTTTCATACGAATCACCTTTGCATTCTAAATATCATGTACAACACGCAACAAGAATTTCACAACCATGAAGTAGCGACACGCATGGGATACAAACAAACAAAAAAAAATGAAAGACAAAAACTACTCCTATCGACTTCATTCCCTTAAGATGGTCGTCATCCATCCATCATAGGGAACAATCACTATTTACGACTTGGCTCAATGGGACTATTCTCGTAAAAGAATCGAAAACAAACGCCGAGAAATCCAATCATAAAAATAATTAATGAAAATTTTTAAAAATATCGATGATTTCCGATAAAAAATTACACAACCAACTAACAACATTCAACAACACACAACATCTTCACAATACTTACAATACGAAACATACACACAAAAAGTTAGGGTCACAATTTTTCCAAGCAAACAACAAAACATGAATATCAACAAACAAGACAAAAACCAAGCACCTAACTACCCCACCCCACACTAAAAACCGACACTGTCCCCAGTGTTCATACATTCAACATAGCACAAAAGTGGCTGGTGAAACTCCCTGATCAATCGAAGTATTCAACTTCTTCGCCAAAAAGCCGCGCCTCGTCTCCCATGTCTCGACCGCCCCCGTCGTCCTCATCCGACTCTGGCATCGGAGTCCTCGCGATGTGTCTCCTAATGGTGGGGACGTCATCATCCATCGGCTCCACAAAAGCTGGGCCCACTCCAACATAGAACCCTAGCGTTACAAGGGATAGTCTAAGTCGAGCTGCCACAGCTCATCCTCTCGTTGTCGGCCTCCCGCCTATGCGCAAATGGAGCATCTGCATCCCGAACATATGGGCCATGTACCGATCATCCTGAGCATGTCGGTTTATTAGTGTAAGGACTGCCCAGAGGTGTCGGGTGCTGGTCTTTGTGACGTCCACGGCACGCCTATCCATCTGCGGGATGTAACTAGGCCTCTTCCTCAACATCCAACCCCACAGAACGTGGCCGCAAGCCGCCAAACCCGTACCCTCGCGCCCCTTGATGCAAACGGGCTCTCTTCATATGTATGATCACCGCCCCAACATGAATCTCCAGCCCTTTCATCAGGGCATACCCAAGACATATGATCCCGTGACATCTGGTCATGTGCACCCCGAAATCAGGCAAGAATAAATAATTTTTAGCCAGATCCCGCTCTGCCTATCCGTGGAGTAGGGAAATGTCTGATGGTAGCCCCCTTCCTTATGCCTGCTCCAATGTGCTGTCGAACGAGATCCATACAAGGTGCGTCTGATATCCGCATATGGTTGAGTGATATTCAGCTGCCGGAGTACATGGGTGTCTGCTTCCGCGCCCCAAGATGGCATTCAGTGATGGGGCTCTAGAGTGACAATTTGGCCCTTATTTTGATCTCGTGGGACTGTGAAGCGTCGGGTTCCAATTGCATAGAACTCCTGGAATCAAGTGCAGATTGCACTTTGGGCTCTTCAAAGATGAAGCTTAGCCTGGCAGTCAATCCGGTGGACAATTGAGGGGAACTCTTGTGCCAAAGGCTCCCTTTGCAATGTGCTCCTAGGAAGTACTTGTTCTCCTTATGCTTTGTATACCACTTCTTCCCTTCATCTGTCACCCATCGGGTTCCATATTGGCGGCGTTGGCCGCGCGGAACCGCTGGTGCTGCTGGGACTGCTGCTCCCAGTTTACCCTTCTTTCCTTCCGCGCCCGATGTAGCCGCGCCCTTCCCTTTGTCTGTGCTCTACTTGCCATTGTTCCCGTCAATCAAACAAACAGTCCCAATGTCGGCCAAAATTTAAAATTAGGCCTGACTAAGGTTGGGTTAGGCTAGGCTACTCCCACACTTATCTCTTAGCTACAATTACAGCATTACGGCAAGATCATCCTCTTTTTACCATTTACATAAAAAATGAAAACAACAACAAACATGCCTCGTGCATTCAGAGAATTCGACGATATAAATTCTTTTGTACTACTCAGACTTCGTACAGCTAACCACAATATTACCATCGACCATATTTCATCACATAACACTTAGCAAAGAAAAAAAAATTTATCTACACAAACCTATACAATTCACCAATTTCTTTCATATCACAATTTCATTATCCCGAACATCCATCGTGTCTTTAGCATATTAACATTAAGCACAACCAACTCATCTTACCCAACATACACAACCCAACAAGAATTTCACCTTTCAACTAAATTTTCCCTTTTTCATATTCAAATTCAAGCCCTAGCCATAATTTTACAAAAATTCGATCAAGCTCTGTATTTATCGGGTTCATACAATCAAAATGATATTACGAACATCAATCAACCATAACTCAATTGAATTCAAGCTCAATTTCTACTTAGGGCAAGGTTTATTCACATCACATGTTCAAAATCAAAAAAATTCGACCAAAATTTAGATAGAGTTGAAGAACATACCTGGAATTCGATGAAATGAAGAAAACTTGACGAAAATGTGTGCCTAGGTCCGTGTCACGTTGAGGGAGAAAGGATTTTTGGGATATTTGTCGCGGAGGGGATGAAAAATGAGGAAAAATAAGGGGAATTCGGGGTTAAAAGGGGGGTTTTTTGCGCGGGTTACCCGGTGACCCGGTGTGACCCGACGTGAATAAAACCTCAACGTGTCACGGAGGGTAACACGGAGCACCCCCTCCGTGACACGGAGCCATCGCGTAGGTGTTCTGGAATTTGTAAAAACTCCAGAATTGCCTTCAACGTGGCACGGAGGGTAACGCGGAGGCCCTCTTCCGTGACACGGAGCCATCGCATAGGCTCACTGTTTTGCCACTTTTTATTTATTTCTTACCTCAATTTTCTCCTTTGCGATTCTTTGCATTTTTGCCCTCCGATCAACCTGAAATTTATCTTACAATAAGAAATTGGTTAGAATCTCAAGGTTTTAAACACAACACAATATTTATTTATTTTTATTTACATTTTTATATATTTTTTTCTTTTTTTCTTTTTACTTAACTACTGTACATATACAATACAACAAATTCACGGGTTGCCTCCCGTGCAGCGCCTGGTTTACTGTCGCGGCTCAACGTCATTCACGCTCATTCAGCCACTAGGGTGACGGAGTTTTCTTCCGAACGCGTCCTCACCCATGTCACGCTTACACCTCTCCGGTGGTTTCCCCGATAACTCCCGTGACTCAACGCTCTGAACAACATCAGCTCCATCAATCACGTTGATCACCGAGAGTTCCTCGTACACGACTGGGAGCTTTGTGGCCTTGTACACATCAAACACCTCCACCTTGTCGTGCGCTCGCATGGTTAGCTGCCCTGCAGCTACATCAATCAGCGCTTTCCCGGTCG
>JACEIK010001242.1:45169-56668 GCA_018107945.1 Datura stramonium
CTTGAAATAATAATAATAATAATATTTAACATGAAAAATCTATTTTTCAAAAAATTGATTTAAAAAAAGAAAAGAAGAAAGAAATCTAAACCGGAATCTAAAGAAACTTTTGACTGGCGAGAAATCAGCATTTTCTCTCAACCACGATTCTTCCTCTGTCTTTCTCTCGCCGGCCCGCCACATGACCGAAGGGCTGAGGTAACAAATTGATGAATTGGCCAATGAGATGTTGACACATCAGACTATGATTCATATCCAAATCACGTCCAGGTTCAATGAACCTAGACGTTCGCCCTGTCTTCAGCTCCCTTTTAATACTTCTCACCATTTTTTCCTCTGTTCGACACACACTCACGGACTTCTTCCAATCACCACCTTCCCTATTTTCACAAAGAAATTTTGCGGTTTCTTTGCTGAAACAAATCTTTCTTTGGTGAAATCCGTGTTTCAGAAAATTTTAGTTTGAAAAAATGGCTTTGGCTTTCACTTCTTCGTCTGCAATCCACGGCTCTTTGTCTTCGTCATCCTCTTCTTATGAACAACCAAAAGGTGCCCTTTAGTTGTTCCTTTCAAAGTTTTAATCTTTATCCTAGAATGTGATAATTAGCATCTGGGTTCGAATTTTCTTTATTTCTTTCAGATTTTTGGATCAATTTAGCATCTGGGTTGGAATATTCTTCTGTTCCTGTTTCGAATTAAAGCTATATTTGATTAATTTCGAAATTATTATCCTTGGGTGTGATCGATTTGGGTTGAAAATTTCTTTTGCTCTCTATTTTTTTTCTTCAGATTTTGAAGTTGTTTTTCCCTTCAAAGTTTCAATTTTTACCCGTGTAGTTGAGTTTGATATTTGTGGAGAAATCATGCATCTGGTTCAAATATTCTTGGGTTCTTTTTCAGATATGGAGTCAGTTATTTATTTGTTTATCCTTTTTGGTGTTTGCAGTATCCCAATTGGGTACCTTTCAGCCATTAGATAGGCCTCAACTCTTGTCGACTGCTTTGAACTCTCGGAGGCGATCGGCAGTGAAGCCATTGAATGCCGAGCCTAAGAGGAATGATTCCATAGTTCCCTCAGCAGCTACCTTCGTGGCTCCTGGTACATGAACATCTCAATATTTGTCTTTGCATGTGTTTGTTTTAAAAGATGGAAAATGACTCTTGGGTGTGTTTGCTTTTTGGTGAATTTGCAGAGGTAGCAGAGAAAGTTGAGTCAGAGGACTTTGAGAAATTGGCTGAGGAGCTTCAAAATGCTTCCCCTCTTGAGATTATGGACAAAGCACTTGAGAAATTTGGGGATGACATTGCTATTGCTTTCAGGTGCCTTTTTAAATCTAGCTTACTATAAGAGATGTTCCTGCTCATAATTATTTAGGTTTTATTATGTGGGTGATGTTTCCTATGATGTGCAATATAAATGTTGAAAAACAATGCAAGTGTTTAGGAATGGAATGGAGAATAACAAAATGAGAAGTTTGATCATTTGGGGACAAAAAAATGTTTAGTCTTCTAAACCATTGATGCTTAATTTATATTTCTTAAATTTCATGTTCTTATATGTTTAATTGGGCATTTCCAAATTGATACACATGAGTGTATGCACGCTCATAAGCTAGAATACTAATGAATTTTAGTATTTGAAACAGTCGGAAAGTATTTATTTTATGTTAATTACATATGACTTATATGATAAAGAAAATCATGTTGTATCATAAGAGTGGATCGTTCCTAACCTTGCTGATCTCGTTATGGACTTTTGCATAAATTGCTTCTTGATCAATGCCGCATTTGCTCATTTTATCTTTTTCACTTGATAGTCTATGTTTTGTTTGAAATTTTGCTATGGGTGCTGTAGTGAAAAAGGCTCCTTTATGAAATATCATTTGTTGTCCATTGTTGTTTTAATTTCAGCGTCCTGATATGTGAGCTATTTTACTTGTCCATCAAAAAGTCAGATTCATTTGAGAGCCGTCTCTATTGCTCTATTTTATTATTTCGTGGAAGAATGATGATTTCCCAAATCCCTAATGCAGCTCTTTGATGATTTCCTTATTTTGCAGTGGTGCTGAAGATGTTGCTTTGATAGAGTATGCACATTTAACTGGCCGGCCATTCAGAGTATTCAGCCTTGATACTGGGAGATTGAACCCGGAGACCTACCAATTATTTGACACAGTGGAGAAGCACTATGGCATTCGCATTGAATACATGTTCCCTGATTCAGTTGAAGTTCAGGCCTTAGTTAGGAGCAAAGGGCTTTTCTCTTTCTATGAGGATGGCCACCAAGAGTGCTGCCGTGTAAGGAAGGTTAGGCCCTTGAGGAGAGCCCTCAAGGGCTTACGCGCCTGGATCACAGGGCAGCGTAAAGATCAGTCCCCTGGAACTCGATCAGAAATCCCCGTTGTTCAGGTGGACCCTTCTTTTGAGGGGTTGGATGGCGGTGCTGGTAGCTTGGTGAAGTGGAACCCTGTGGCTAACGTGGACGGAAAAGATATTTGGAACTTCCTGCGTGCCATGAATGTGCCTGTGAACTCATTGCATTCACAAGGATATGTATCCATTGGATGCGAACCGTGCACAAGGCCAGTCCTACCAGGGCAACATGAGAGAGAGGGAAGATGGTGGTGGGAAGATGCGAAGGCCAAGGAGTGTGGCTTGCACAAGGGCAACATCAAGGATGAAAGCGTAAATGGTGCTGTCCAAACAAATGGTACTGCTACCATTGCTGATATTTTTGATACCAAGGACATTGTTTCCTTGAGTAAGCCTGGAGTTGAGAACCTACTAAAATTGGAAGACCGCAGAGAGCCTTGGCTCGTCGTTCTTTATGCACCCTGGTGCCAATTTTGCCAGGCAATGGAAGGATCCTATGTTGAATTGGCTGAGAAGTTGGCTGGTTCTGGTGTGAAGGTGGGGAAATTCAGGGCAGATGGTGAGCAGAAAGCATTTGCACAGCAAGAATTGCAACTTGGCAGCTTCCCTACAATACTCTTCTTCCCAAAGCACTCTTCAAAGCCCATAAAGTACCCTACAGAGAAGAGGGATGTCGACTCCTTGCTGGCTTTTGTGAATGCTCTCAGATGAAAGGCAAATGGTGTTTGATCAGTCACAAAGAAGTAATACAAGAAGGGGAGATAGGGGTTGTAGAATATAGTGAAGAATGGTGGCGAAGTGCACCTTCCTCTTTGTCCCTTTTAAGCTTTTTTATTGTATAGTGTTGGTATATTGGTGGTTCTCCCTTCTCCTCCTCTGCATTTTATTTTCCTTTGTCCCTTTTAAAGACAAATAAGTTTATACTTTCCCATCCTTCTCAAGTAGAGAAATATATATGTCTGAGGGCTCAATTTTGTGGTTGAAGCGAAAGTTTTCTCATGCATACTTTCTCCATATTAAGAGATTTTCTCCATCTTCTCTTTTTTTTCTTCTTCTAGTTTTCTTAAGTCTCTATAATTAAGAACAAATCTCTCTTACTTTTAGTAGTAGATTCTCCACTGTATTTATCCGAATTCATTCACAATATGTTAATGATGTGAATCTAATTGACGGAGAAAAACTGTGTAGGATGATCAGTATGCATTCTACCAAGTTGAATCGAGTGGAAAATCGAGTACCATTGATAATATGATATGCTACCAACCAACATTTACAATTCTCTTCCATTTTTGGCCAACAAAGGTTTCTTGTTTATCTGTCTCTTTTAGTATCAGTAATTGCAGCATGAGGAGGCGTGAAATTTGAGTGGATTTCTAATATGATCACTCAGATCTCATAAAATTACCTTCTTTTTTTAAGAAAGCCGGAATCAAAAAAAAGAAAATGACTTGTTGAGATAATAATTACTCTTTCTGTTTAAACTTTTTTTGTATTATTTTTCTATTTAGTCCGTTTAAAAAAGAAACATCTCACATTTTGATACGTTCTAATTAAAATCAGACAAATAATTAAAATGATGAAAATATTAATTAAATAAACATATGAGAAATCTAACTCTGTAAAATTTTGACAAACACAAATGTAGTGGCTGCAACCAACCTTAGACTAGAATTGTGTTGATACCAAAATTATTGGTCTTTGTGGTGGATACACCATTAACGCAAAACAAGTCCATTCATGTGTACGAACGAGATATAATGAAGAAGTGATCAATACTTTATTTATCATGCTAATTCTCGCAGTAGAGGCGAGCGAAATGGGAGCAGTCTAAACCGTGAAAACAGGATTGTGGGAGAACAATACAAGCGTCGTACTGGTAGCCTGAATGTTGCACTAGAGCCCTTTTCGAGAGAAAGCATGCTTTGTCAAAAAAAATTTCATACTCAAACTCAAAATTAAGATCTAATTAAAAGGGAAGTAGCCCCATTCACCTTCGGCCTGTTTGGATTGACTTATTTAAAGTACTTTTAAGCTAACATCGCTTTTAATCAGTTTTATAGTATTTGAATAAATTAAAAAAGTACTTTTAAGCACTTATTTTTAAAGTAAAAGAAATAAGTCAAAAATCGTAAGTTAGAAATTATAACTTATGACTTTTGATTTATAAGCCACGGCTAAAAAGAAACATGCTCTTTTACCATATCCTTTTGATGGTAAGCCGAAATTCTTAACAAGCAGGTCAGCACATTTAGTAGCGCATTATAGCAGTATCTGATCAGAAAAGAAGATTCAGTAAGCTTTAAATATGGAGTGTTAAATCTATATCTAGCTTTTTTTGGATCCAATATGCCATTTTCTTAAGTAGAGTCAATTGTCTAAAAGAGGATGACTCTGTACGTAATACATCTATCTTTTAATAATACGTTCTATTATGAATGAAAAAAAATGCATTTTCATTTTAGGTTAAGGAATAAAAGTAAATTCTAATTTATGTAAAAATTAAAACGTGGGCCATATCTGCTCAACTTGAGCAAACTTAAAGGATGATAGATCTATTCCTAACATAAAAGGATAATTTTGGTTTAAGATCTTGTAAAAAAGTGACAAATTTTCCTATTTAATCTTTAATCTTATGTTGAAGGAGTTTAAAAATCTATTTTTGCACATAAAAATTTTAAAATTTATCGGACCCCTGAATCCGCTCCTCATAACAATCCCTGAATCCGCTCCTCATAACAATCCTAAAAAAAAAGGTGACAGTTGAAATTTTAATTTCCTGGTGGTTGCTGTCTTTAAGCTCTCCCTGCTCTGTGCAGTACAAGTTTTAACTTTGGTTTATGCTTTCTGTTTCTATCTTTTTTTTAAAAAATATGTGAAATTAGTCAGATCATTGGAAAGATATAAGTTAATGAATGAAATAAAGAAGGTTGGTATGACCGTGGAACCACATTAGAAGACGTGATTTATCGATCTAACACACATCTAAAATATTAAGCTTTCAGTAATAAATATTAGATATACAATTGTTCTTACACTTCATTTTTATGTAGTAGAAATACAAATAGTGTGGAGACTGTTAGATGCAAATACTAAATCCCTCCATTTTCAGATATTTAAGGGATGTTTTAGATTTCACTAAGGATATAAGAGACCATTCCAAGTTTTTTTCTCCTGCCTTCATCTGGTAAATAAATTAATCTTAAATTATACTCCATTCATTTGTTTTTAATTGTTACGACTTAGGCTAAAATTTGCTTATTCATTAAAAAAAAATTAATATGAGTTATAATTTAACTAATATTACCCTATTAATTGATAATTATTTTTTAAAAACATATAATAATTATTCTTTTTATATTCTAAAGTGATTTAAATACTAAATNCAATTATTTTTAAATTCTAAAACTAGCCATTATTTGTTAACTAACTATTTCTAGAATCAGAGGGAGGATGTATTAACAGGACATGAAAGGAATTTAACTAAAAATCTTAAGGATAAATGTGTAAGTATATATAAAAAGAGATGGCAACTTTCTGCTAAAGGTAAATCTGCTCTTTCCTTGTAACGCCTCCTTCTCTTACTCGGCATAACTTAGAGGTAAATCTTCCCTCTCTTCCTCACGTTTCATGAATCTCCGCCTTTGGCATTCTTGTTGTGCACTTGATTTTTTCTCCTCCTGTTCTTTCTCTGACTGAGATTTGGTTTGGTGTTTCATGTGCTGGATTTTAGGTGGACTTCCTACTGTTTTCCTACTCGCCCAAGGTAAATCTCCTCTTTCTTTCTCTCTTTCTTTCTGTATTTGAGATCTGGTTGTTCTCTTTCTTGCTTGATTGGTATTTCATGTATCTCTATTTTCAGTATTCTTGTGAATTTTGCTGGATTTCACCTTGGTTGTAGCAATAAAGTTTGCTTCTTCTCATTCTTTTATTCATATTCAATTATTGTGCAATGATCTTTTGATTATTTTGTTGCCCACTTTTTTTTTATATTCAATTATTCGTCGGTGGGATAAATACCATTTTTCACGGTCATGTGAATCAAAAATTTGGAACAATATTGCTTAGCTTTACAATACTTAAGATAGTACTTTGAGTAGATAAAAACACACTTTTGGCGTAATATAACTTTTAACTTTTTGGTGTCGGAGTAAGTCTAGATGGAACAAGTAAATGAGCACCAAGGGAGCAAATATTTCCCAAAAAATATATGATATTCTATTAAGTCTGTGCGAGAGTCTCGGTAGTTCATTGTTAATGTGACACAATTGTGGTTTTGTTTGGTTTTCCTTGATCGAAGTAAATATTGCAACACCTATTTCTTGTTATTCGTTCTTATCTCTAGGTTTTGTTTATCTTCAGCTGCTGCATTTCTCCTTTAGAATAGATTATTATCTAGATAGGCTTTAAGTGTTATCTTTCCGTTAGATAAGCTATGTTAGTGTTTTGATTACCACAAGTCTCCTAATACAAGGGGTACTCCTACGGAGATAGTCACAACAGACATGTATTTAAACTCATTGTGATGCTCAATACAAGATACAGTTTTCCATCACTTCTTCAAGTGGTTGTGTTTATAGTCCTCCAGAAGGAAATCAAGAAAGTTGTTTTAGCGAGCTGACCTTTCTCATTCATTTGATCATTTTTCTGCATTCCTTGTTAGATGATGGATGATAAAGTTGTACCAGAGCTTACTGTGGATGATAAATTAGCAGAGCTTACTATCCCGGAAAATGTTGCCAACGCATTATTACTTGTGTCAAACTCATCTTCTTTAGAAAAGGCACTAGAAAAGCTGATAAAACTTGCCAAAGAGGCAGGTGGACGGTTAGATCTGTCATCCAAAAATGTTGTCACCACTGTCCTCCGTCTCTGCCAGTCTCTGTCATCTACCTCGTACCGTGACCTCCTTTTATTGTCTCTTAAGGTACTTAGAAATCTGTGTGCTGGGGAGATAAGAAATCAGAATGAGTTTCTCCAACAAAAAGGAGTTGAAATTGTCGTGGATGTTATTACCTCTGTAGGATTTACTCCTGATCCTGATTGTGCAATTATTCAAGTTGCGCTGCAACTTTTGGGAAACTACTCAGTGGGTGGAGGAGAACGCCAATGTGATGTGTGGCACCAATTGTTTCCTCATAAGTTCTTGAAGATTGCTGGAGTTAGAAGCAGGGAAATATGTGATCCTTTATGTATGGTCATTTACACTTGCTGTGATGGTACTGATGGACTGCTGACAGATTTATGTTCGGAGCAAGGGTTTCCAATTCTGACAGAAATTCTACGTACTGCATCAGCCGGTAAAGACCAGTGAACTTTGTAACTCTGATATATTCAAAAATTTTGTTATCTGATTATTATGGTAAGCTTATGCTCTGATACTCTTTTGCAGTTGGTCTTAAAGAAGATTGGTTAAAGTTGATTCTCTCAAAAATTTGCATTGAAGGCTCCTACATTTCATTAATTTTCTTCAAATTACATTCATATCCTTCCATTGAGAACAATGGTGTTAGATATGTAGCTGATCAATTTGTTATTGAGCAGTCTTATCTGTTGAGTATACTTTCAGAAATCTTGAATGAGCGAATAGAGCATATTGTCGTTTCTCATGATTTTGCTTTAAGTATCTTTGGGATATTGAAGAGTGCTGCTGTGGTCGTTGACTTTTCAATAAGAGGGAAAAGTGGTCTTCCAGTGGGGTCTGCTCCTATTGATGTTCTAGGATACTCCCTCACCATCTTGAGAGATATTTGCGCTTGTGATCGCTTGACAAGCTCTATGGAAGAAAGTTCAAAGTATGTCGTGGACGTACTTGTTTCCTCTGGGCTTATTGAATTTCTTCTGGACTTGCTTCGAGAGCTTGAACCTCCAACGACAATTAGGAAAGCAATGAAGCAGGATCAGATCAAGGAGGGGACAATATCTTCTTCATTTAGGTGTTGTCCATACCAAGGTTTCCGGAGAGATATCGTTGCCATCCTTGGAAATTGTTCTTATAGGAGAAGGCACGTCCAAGATGAGATTAGAGATAAAAATGGGATCCTTTTACTGCTACAACAGTGTGTTATAGATGAAGATAATCCTTTCTTAAGGGAGTGGGGAATCTGGTGTGTGCGAAACCTATTGGAAGGGAATGCAGAAAATCAAGGGGCTGTTGCTGATTTGGAGCTTCAAGGAACTGTAGATGTTCCAGAGCTTGCTGGACTTGGGCTTCAAGTAGAAGTTGATCCCGTTACTCGACGTACAAGGCTTGTAAATGTCCCATGATATGTTAAGAGATAAAAGTAAAAGTTGCTGCTTCTGGAGTTGACGAATGGATTGTCCAGGAGACTTGTTTCTGGTTTGGCTTAAGGTTGATTGACACGTTCAGGGATGTTGCATAAGAGGTAACATGCATGACTTCATCTTACTACAATTTTAGTAATAAACTTGTTACCTCCTTAGGAACTAGACTCGACAACCTCCTTGTAATGTATTGCCGAAACCATGTATTTTACTCCCCTAACTAGTTACATACAAAAAGAACACATATTTCCTGTTTTTCACTCTCTCAAAAGACTTGATTTGAAATATCTGAGATACCATCCGTTCTCATGCATAGAAATTCTGTACTTTCATAAATTATTATCTTTAAAATGGAAGTACATAATACCTACTAAGAGATTTTGGTGATTTTTGATTGGTGAAAACTCTCTTACTTAACTGTAAAATTGTTAATGTGTTTCAAGATAATATAGTTAATTATATTTGTTCCACAATATTTGTTTTGTTCCACAATATTTGTCCACATCAGTTGCCTAATAATGTTTCATGTCTAGTTCGATAACTTTTCTCAAGTTAAAACTAGGTTAAAGGTTAACACGCTTAATTTCAATTTGTATAATTAGTGGAGAACTTTAATATTGTTCGACTTTTACTTTGTTAGAATTTTTCATGTATGTTATGTACCAGTCAGCCTTTTGGGTATTAGTAACTACTTTCTGGAACTTCCATTACAATGGGATCAAAGGTGAACCTAGTTGAGATTTCATGAATGGTGTAGAGTTTTAGTGGTAGAAAGAGTTGTGATTTGAGGAAAGATCACACGGGCTGGTAAAGATTTCTGATAGAAGTTCTGTTTTTAGTTAATTGTTTATTGTAATGCCTATATTCTGCTTCTTTATGGATACGTTCACCTCTGGTGCTGTATAATTGGGTGTTGTTAATTCTCTATATTCATCTAAGTAGAGCTTAGATGGTTCTGTTGCATATGTGCTTGAGGCTGTGTCTTGCCAATTTTCGTCTAATATAGACTTAGATCTTTGACATAGTACCAGAAGATTGAAATACCCTTGAATCATTGACACTTAAAAATCAAGTAGTACTTTAGTTGATTACCTATTTTGGGGTGTGATCCAGTATTCAGCTAATCAGTTCTGCTCAAGCAACTTCCATTTCACGTTGATCCCTCCTGGATTTGCTTTCATACACATTTTGGTGATTTTGGTTTACAATATTTTTTTGCAATGTTGTCTCCTAATATGAGCCATTTAGGCATGCCTTTATTTTTTCTTTAGAGCAATATTTTCTCTATCAGTAAGTAGAGCCATTTGATATTGCTTTTCTTGTTGCAGTAGATCCATTATTGGGCTGCTTCTACTTCTCCACCATGCCTTAAAAGTTTGATGGCAAAGTGTGCTATTATTTTTTTTCTCAAGAACAAATTGCATAAAACAGATTAGTCATCACTCATAAATGATATAATTAGGCATCTGTTTTAGTATGAACTATATTTTTACTCAAGTCTTCATAGATCTAGAATTAGTTAAAACTTCAACTTAAGCCGTATTTGGACAACAACTTCAATCCAGACTTGTCAAGTGTAGCTTCGATCTGATTCTTGAATTCTAGCATCTTAATTTGTTTATTAAATTTAATTGAACTATGTAGATCTATTTCATCTGTCTGTGAGCTGGTACAGTTTTTTACAGTTTCTCGCAAAGGAGACTGAAAAAATTACTGTTATTCTTGGAGCCAGAGCATCGAGTGGAAAACCAGGATGCTATTTATGCTTGCATTGTGGGTTTGCTGGTAGATTCCAAAGAAATATTAATTGAAAGTTTTATCATTTCAACATGCTAAAAAACTTCATCTACCTTAGTAAAATGATGTTGTGTTACCAATTAACCTGCTTTTCTGCACTCTTTCCTGATTTTGGCTTGTGGATCCTAATTTCACTTGTTTCACGCATATTCTGCACTAGGGGCAAATTCATCCTTGTCATTTCTGATAGGAATCATTAGCAACTTTCATGATTAAAGAAGTGCATTGACTTACTAATACCTCAATTTGTATATTTATTTGTGCTCTCTAGGCTAGAGGTGGGATTCAAAAAGTGCACTTCCTGCCTTTTAAACCTATCAACAAGCACACAACTATTACTTACATAGACTAAGTTGACACCCAAGGGTGTGACCTAGTTGTCAATGAAGTGGGTGAGAACCATGAGGTTTTAGGTTCAGATCTCAGCAGGGACAAAAAACACTAGGTAATTTTTTTTCATCCGTCCTAGTCTTGATGGATAGAGAACCTGTTGCTGGTGGGAGGTGCGTGTAAGCTGGTCCGAACACCACGGTTATAAAAAAAAACATAGACTCAGTTGCACTTGACATAGGGTTAGTGAACCTGACTTGAACAGGTAAGTCGTAGCTTGACAATCATAGAAGTTTCTACTTCAAGAATTATATGACTTAATTATATGAATAAGTGCACATAATAAAAAATGGGATTCTCTTACTGTCCTACATACAGCTGATTAGTTTAGAATGTCTTAAAGAGTGTCTACTGCTGGAGCTTGCTTGACTCAAACTAAAGGACAATTTCTTGAGATAGCTTCGCTGCAAATGTATTGAAGCTTTTTTTTGGAAAAATTACATAACTAAGCAAACTTAACGAGTTATTTACAATAATTAGCAAATCTATTAAAAAATTACAAAAAAAGCAAAGTAATTACAGAAAGTAGCAAATTACTTTTGTATCAAATTTTCTATATCTCTTTCTGCCGATTCCCCGGGTTGTCGGAATCTCTGGTTCGATCAGGACCAGGAGTCCCATTCATTCGTTTATGGGAGCGACTCTCTGTTCCCATTC